>LN483616.1:0-110096 GCA_900002565.1 Culicoides sonorensis | reverse complement strand
ATCCTATCCTATCCTATCCTATCCTATCCTATCCTATCCTATCCTATCCTATCCTATCCTATCCTATCCTATCCTATCCTATCCTATCCTATCCTATCCTATCCTATCCTATCCTATCCTATCCTATCCTATCCTATTCTATCCTTTCTTTTCCTTTCCTTTCTTTTCCTTCCAACATGGTATTGAAATATTAAATAGATATTTTCTTTAAACGCAAGACTCATCTCAAAGAGTACACTTACAGACAAATCATCAAATTTATTATATCATCACTATAATAATTTACACATATTTGCCTATTAACACACTTTTTTTTTTTTAAACATAATCGATAAAAATTGTAAAAAAATTAAACCATATTGAATTAATATTTGATTTGCATGGAGAAGAAGCAGAAAAAAAAATTAGAGTACATCATAATCGTCAAACATTGTCACAAAACACTTGTTATAACAAATTGCTTCACTGTGGCGTCTTCGTAATTTTTTCTTCACGTTTTTATGACGATTTATCTATTTAAATTGTCTACGAGTCTCATTAACACGCAATATCTATGCTACTCTAATGAAATTGAAGCAATACAAAAAAAAATAATTAAAGCACCTGAATAAATTGTGTCAATTCTAAAATATACAACAATTGTGATAATTTTTGTGAGCAAAAAAAAAAACGAGGTCATTAATCTGCGCTAAGCAACAAAATTCAAATTTTTCAAGGAAAAAAAGATGAAATATAACGTGTGTGTGTCTGTTCAAATATTAGAAGAAACATTTTATGTCGATTAAAGGTCTTTTTTTACGTTGCACACTTCTAATACTTAATCTAATGATAATTTACTTTGTAAATTCCCACATAATTGTGTTTGAGATAAATTTACAAAGAGTAATGAATCAATTTATCGATAACACACCATAAAATTGTATCATTAATAAACATGGTCTCAAACCATTTTATTATGGTACTTAATTGTGAATTAAAAAGTCATGTATTGGAAATTATATATGAAATAATTTTTTTTGTAAACAGTAATTTTGAATGGAGCTAAAAGTGCATTTATATGTAAGATAAATTTCATGAGAAAGTTTCTCTCTCACTCTCTCTTATCAATTATTCTCTCTCTCTTTCATGGGAATTTTAAGTTTCAATAAAAGTGTGGTCGAGTCTTGATTTGAAATTTGTGGTTTGCTGATCCTCTCCCTTATTCTGGATTTTTCTCTCTTGCACTCTCTGTCCCGCTCTCTTATTTCAATTTTATCTTTCTGTCATCTCTTTAATGAGAATTTTACTGTGCATTTAGAGCCTGGCAAACAAAAATTTCGGGATTTAATTAACCTCTTCTTTATTCTTCATTTTTTCTCTCTCTCTCTCTCTCGCTCTTTTTCTTCAAAATTTTTCATGATTAAATACATTTTAGGGTCCATTGAAAAACGTGTTGGACAGAAAGTTCGTGGTTTGATTCTTTTCTTCTTTATGCTTGATTTTTCTCTCTCACACTCTCTCTCGCTTTCTTTGGCAATTTTGTATATTATCCTCTTTTTTTTGCAGAGAAATTATTCTCTCATTTATCGTTGTGTCGTTATACTTAATCACTTGAAAACTGGTTCTTTTTTTCAGTTCTATCTTTTTTTCTTTCTCTCTCTTTCCACAAATTTGTCTCTTCTCTTAAATGGGAATTTTACAGTGCATTAAAAGCGTGTTGGACCGTCAATTTTGAAGTTAATTGTTCGATTCTGCTTTCTCTTTAGTGTCACACTCTTTTTCCCTCTCTCTCTTCTCTCTCTTTCTCTCCATATCCCTGTTAAAATGTTCTCAGAAACGTTTTTTACTCATAAAAACATTATCAATGAAAAAAAGGGAAAGCGCACACAATCTCCATACATTTACCAACTTTTTTATTTCACAAAATACAGATCTCATTGCAATACGAAAAATTATCATTTCTAAACATTCACATGCAATGTTAAAAACCTTATAATAAAATATTTAATAACATAATGATAAATTGAAATGATTTAATAATTAAAATTCCATATTTTTATACAGAAAATTGATTTATTTCGCTAAAATAAGATACATAAATTGCTTTATTCATATTCGCGTAGAGAGTAAATTGTAACTATTGCACATAAATAATTATTATTATTATTATGTTTTCAACAAGACTGTTATCAATATCATTTGATATTTTGCAAAAGTTGTGTCTCACTCTTGCACTCTCTTTCACATAGTTGTATGAAAATTGTAACAATTTTTCAAACATATCTATGTTTGTTATACAATTGTAAGTAATGCATTTAATCGTTACAAACATGAGTTTAGGACAATTTTATTTCGTGTCGATTTATGTTTTATTATTGTGAACAGCAGAGATGAATTTTGTGAGATTGTCATTGGTATGCTGGTATTGTAAGATGAAGATTAAATTTAAATTGAAGGACTAATTTGAAAAGTCACTAGGACCATTTGGTGGATTTCACGTAATGGGATAGACAATTTTGCTTCTTGAATGATTTTGAATTTATGGGCTGGCTGATATCCTGACAACTCCCCTCTCCCCCTTGAAATTTCAACATATTTAAAAAAAAAAATTCCAATATCCATGAAATCTATGAGTAAAGAAATCAAGGCCGGGACACTGAATAATGAAAACGCACCGTAGAAAATAAGAATGACCTCAAAAGACCCCCTTTGCTTGACGATTTTTTAAAAAATGGGGCCATTAAAGTCAATCGTATAGTTTGCGGATCGATTTTAGCATACATTGAGTACTTTGTGAATCGACTGTGCGAATTTCTCTTCTCACAGTACGAAACGTGACGGGAGCCATGATCCATTCATATATCACCCAAAATGAACCCCCAAAAAATGTGTGTATTGAAAATCAGTGACCTGGTCCCGAAGTGAATTCTCATGCAATTTCCCCACATAGAGATAAAAAAAATATCACAGAGAAAGTTTCTTGTTTTTATTTAAAATTTGTGATAGCAATAACAATAATTGTAATAACATTTATTATCATCGCATTTCACTACTTGAAATTATACCGATGATGTTGTGCATTTTTCATTACAAGGTGGTCATTCATGATCACATTTCGATAAGTAAAGGAACAGATTATTTTGAAATTTGATATAATTTATTAATTTTTTAATAAAGATTTCGATTAAACATTCAATTAAATATCATAGCAATTTATTAGTCAATTTAATCTCTTTCTCTTATCACAAAAAAATGAAAAAAAAATTATATGGAACTAACATAAATTTAAAAAAAAATAATTCAAAAAAATTTAATGATTAATCTTCTTAACCTTGAAAATGATATGGAATTATGTTCGTATTGGTATAAAAATTGACCTATAATTGTATAATAAAATAAAAATTAAGGCCAAATATTTGAAATCTTGAATCAACATCCAATTCAACACGTATGAAGATAAGGAACAATTAACTAAATATTATCACACATGCTGCGTAATGCCATCATATGATTTGAAAAAAAGACAAGGTTTTTTGTATAGTTGAATGAACTTATCAATGAAACATTCTACAGATTAGATTTTGCACGTGTCTCCCTGTTTTGTGAGGAGGATTGTGATGAAATTTGATCAGTTTTGAAAAAAAAATTGTGGTGCCATAAAAATCATTATCGCATTCATTGTCAGTTTAGAATAGTAGTGATAATTCTGTTCAATTCGAGCTCAGAATATGCAAAGTTTAATTTGTTTACTAACACTTAAGAGCAGTAAAATGTTTTTTAATTAAATGCAACAATCTTGACCTTCGCAAATTAATTACGCAATATTTAAATGCTGATAACAACTCATCAGCTTTTAATCTTCATAATTTATTTTTTTCCTCTCCCTGGTGATCAATATGATTTTAACATACAAAAATCACGACATTTAAGTACTAGACTGAAGTTATAACGACCTCATCAACAATCTTGGAAACCTTGGGGAGGGGTTTTTCGGACCCCCTGGACCCTCGTTGGCACAATCCAAATATCATCAACGACATTTACCCTGACTTTTTTTTTGTTGCTGTTTTTCAATTTTTTACTCCGTGTAAACAAGAAAATCAGCGCTCTTTGGTGGGCTTTTAGGCCTTCCTGAAAAATTTAACAAGTGCAAAGTCTTTGATCAGGAAATTAAAGGCCGACCACAATAACACAAAAAGCCCCCTCAGAACCCTCTGGAGGGTCCAATCGAAAAACACAGATAACAAGTCCTGCAAAATTGAATTCTCTACCGATCTGTTTGCTGGTCAACGATTTTGCCCATATTAAATTTTTCAGGAAAGCCTAAAAACCCACCAAAGAGAGCTGAGAGAAAACATTTAAGACAGCAACAAAAAAAAATCAGACTAAAAGTCGTTGATGATACTTGAAGCATGTCAGAGAGGGTCCAGGGGGTCCGAAAACCCCTCCCTGAGGCTGCCAAGGTCGTTGATGAGGTCTTTGATAACTTCAGGCTAGTCATTTAAATCATGTTCAAAAGAATGGCGGTAAATAAACCGTATGAAAAAGGATACACAATAACTTACCAAGGGGGATTTTCCCGGTTGGCAAAATATCTCGCTAGACAAAATATAGCTTTTTACACTGTAAACCTTTGTAGAGAATATGAAAATTGAGCCCTCCGACACTATAAGTTGAAAACGCCCCGCATTATATGCATGGACTAAAAGAGTTCCCATTATATTAGAAATTGTTATCCAAATTAACAGGAAATGTGTTAAAAATGTTATTCATCATAAACCCTGTAAGCGTTAATCAAAGATCTCCGTCTCCGGACCACCTAATTTGAAATGAGGGGTGTTTTCAACTTACAGTGTATATATTAAGGACTATATATTTTGATATACTAATGCTATATAAATTCTATATCTAAAAAAATTGAAAAAAATTCTTTAGTTTCTATATTTATGCATAAATATGACGCTATTTATATACTATTTCTAACATTTTTGCAAAATATACTTGACATTTTTTTCGATACATATCGCTCGCTCCGTGCATATAAGACACTTTGCCTATAAAAGTGGTGATCCGCTTGACTAATATGATATTTATTCATTATTATATAGCTCAAACATAGTAAAAATGAAATCATGCAACTTTTGCCCAAGGGGTGGTTTTTTATGCTCCATATAAGTGATAGGTCAATATTAGTCCAAATTTGACATAACGTGTAAGTTCCCTCCCTCCCCCTTTTGGTACAGTGTTATCGTTGCTCTATCTGTGTTCGTATCAAAATTGAGCTGAAATCAAAGATTTCTTTAAAAAAAATAAAAATTTGCATCATTATCACCTCATTCCCCTAAATTAATTAGGTATGTAGGTCGATCCTGATAACACATTTTTTGGTGACAGATAAGAATCCGTCTGTTTTTGTCTCAGTAACACACTGTTGTTAAAAAAATAAATAAACTGATTGTAACAAATTTTTTACGATATAGAGTTACGTTATTCATTTAACGCGATATCAATTCAACAATTAAATAATTGATAATTTTGCTGATGACTTACTGATATTCCTCGAAATACTACAATATCATTATTATTATTAATTTTATTGGTAATTTGGCGGGGTTTTTCTTCTTTTTTAATTTTTAATTGATTACATTAAACATTGAAAGATAAAAATTTTGAAGTTGTTCGATGATAATGATTGTGATTGTTAGACGCCATTTAAATTAAATATTAAATAAATTGCTCATTTTTTGAACTAGAATAATAATTTTGTTTTATAATTTGTACAAATAATAATAAAAATATGTAAATATTTGCATACCAGTCACTACTATTGACGTCATTGAGTAATGTAACGAAAAAAAAATTATTCAATGAACTGAAATCGCTCGTTTTAACAAAATTAAATGCTATGTTCACAGAATTATTTGGTTAGTTAAAATAAGGAATTTATTCTTCATTCATTTTTTGAATTTTTTTTTTATTTTTTACACACTTACAAAATAAATATCAATGAGAATTAGTTGTAAACGTGTCAAAATATTTGAACAAATTTAACACTTCCCAGCGATTTATTACAAGTAATTGTGTGTTGATTTTACTTAATTAGAAGAAAATTGACCTTCAAATTGAATTTGAAGATGATTCAAATTACATTTTTACGATGGTTCGAATTTTCTGGTCTGAAACATCCCTAATCAAATTTTATTGACCATATTTGCTTGAAATTTTCAAACAAAGGTGTCCTCATGTCTCAGATCCGGTCACTTTCCCGTTAACAGTGCATCAAAAATTCCATCAAATCAAATTTCAAGCGTCAAATTCACTGAAACAAAACTTTCAATTGATGATGCAAATAAACATTTTAAATAAATTAAGTTTAAAATGACACAATCAACAAAAATTTCTTTGAAAATTGTCTAATTTGGAATTCCACACCTTACTGTATGCGGTTTTGATAGTACTTAAACTTGTTTATTTACGTTATTTTTGTATACATTTTTTTAAATTTTATTTCATTCACATGCATTAACTGCATTTATTTTTACCAAGAATTGTGGTAATTTGTAATTGAAAACGGTTTACAGTAGTTTTTTTTACTTGTGAATGAAATTCAAGTGTTTCCTTTATAAAATTGATTTTTTTGAAAAATTTTGCCTTGACGTCAAAGATAAATTTATCTGTATTAGGTGTGTCACACGGGTCTCTCTAAATCCCTAAATCAATAAATTAAGTAAATAGCGATTTTTTTACTAATCAGAATTGATAAAATAAATTGCAATGTCAATTTTATAGAACAGAAGCTTTGATTGTGAAAATTTTATGAATAAAATTGTAAATTTTATTTTGGAGCAACATTCACCATTGACCATAGTTAGAAAGCGCATTAATTAACTTATTTAATCTCTCAGAATTTTTCATTTGATCTCCTTTTCAAACAAATTTAAGGGACGTTTCAAGCCTAGAGTGAAATTTTTAAGTAAATATTTCTGAAATATTTCAATATACAGTCAATAAGACGGATTACGGTTCAAAAAGCACCCATCAGCGCATCTCAACTCAAAAAATATTAAATTTATCAAGTGATTTCATAGCAAATTCTTTGAAATAGATAACTTTTAACATAAAATTGATAAAATCAAAATTAATTCAAATAAAAATACCATCGAACAATTTTTATTACCTTTACCCCAAAAAATTTAAATTATTTTTGTGGTAAACAGGATAGAAAAGCTAAGATGATTGACATGTAAAGTAAAATAAAAAAATATTTTTTACCACAACAATCATTGAATTGTAATTCATTCAGTCTCAATAAAAAATGATTAAAAATTCAGAACTTGTAGCAGACAAACTCACACACACACAGACACATGCAACTTACATAATTTAAAATAAAATAGCGAAATAATACCTGACACATAATTAACATAAATTATTCATGTAAAAATTAACGAAGAAAATTCATGGTTATAATATGTAATATGTATGATAGTTTAAGCATGTAATTGACTAAATAAAATAATAATATTATTATCAATTATATGCTTAAATAAAAGTAATATAAAATAAATTTTACGTATATATTTTAATTTAAAATTCAAATTCGATATAATTGTCAGTTAATGATTGGAATTAAAAATTATTATGCTGGAATTAAAGCTGCAGAAAATTTAAACTTTAAAGTAAAATGGGTTGGTAATGACGAAGGAGCATCAGATTTAAACAATAAATTGAACTTGAACGTCCACGATTGTATGTCCGAACTGCCCAACTCCCAACAATTGCCACCACCCAAATGCACCATCATGTCAGGGATACAAAACTGAGATCGAAGTAATTAAATTGCAAACCGACATGTACATTCCATTTCCAGAGGTCAGGAAACGAATTAACGATATGAGACCAAACTCAAGTCTATATTCGTTAATCTTAATCTCTTAATGAGCATAAGAGCAAGACAGTAGCCCTATAGAAAGTCCTTGAGGAAAGACACAGTAGCGTAACTTGGGTGGAGCAGCTAATAAAATTCTGATGATTTAAAATACCAATGTTTAAATTTCGGAGATAAAAATAAAGAAGATATTGATAGGACTGAACTTTTCAATGAAATAGTCGATGTCAGAATTATACTAAGAACCATAGAGGGGAAAATCGAAACGGCCATAGAATTACTAAAATTCATTGCTAAATATGGCGACAGCTTGTTATTCGCGTATTTGAGAATTTCCTTACAAATTTTAATGTCAATCCCATCCTCCGTAGCTTCATGCAAAAAATCTTTCAGTAAACTTAAACTCATATTGAACTATCTTAGAGTATCAATGGGGAAAGAACGATTATCTTACTTTACTGACCATCGAAAGTGCTGAATTTGACAATATTGATTTTAACACCATGATAGATGATTTCGCGGCTTGTAAAGCATACCGCGTTAATTTTTGATTTAGTATTTCCAATAAAGAATAAAAAATCAACTTTTCTTTTATTTAAAAGGGCGTTTTTTTGGATTTGCGCCACCTTTTCAAATGATAGTTTGGAAAGACAGAAAGAGATTCGAGAGAAGCTAGCCATCGTAGAACAAAATCCTTCAGCTCAAAATCACCTTGAAGCACTCAAGAAAAAGAGCACCATTGTCACCACCAGCTCAAATGACGATGACGTCATGATTGTAAGTGAAGCGGGACTATCAGGGTCTAGAAGAGGAGTTTAAGAGGCCAACATGTCAACGCCGAGTACCTCAGTCAAATCTCTGAAAATAGCTAATAAGAAATCAAAAACTTTTCTGAATGATTATGTTGCCTTAGTGAACTCAATCAAATATATGAGTGGATAAATTAAACTAAGCAAGATGATGACAGTATCTACTTTATGCTCACAAGCTTAAAACCTTAAATAACCTAAGAAAACACAAAGAAACTGCCAAGAAAAAGAACAACACCGATATTCGTCCTACTTAGTTTCTTTAGGGAGGGCCTTCATTGGGGTGTTGTTTCAAGACTCTGCTTCTAAATGGTCAATTTACATGATAGTTCAGTAAACAGGAAGGTAACCCTTAAATCTATCATTTAAATAGAAAGACAATGCTTGGTTCATCTCAATCTTCTCATCAAAGTTGAAGTTGGATCTGGTTAAAATAAAAAATTATATATCTCTGTTACAATAAGGCAACAAGACTCATGCGAAGCTACTTCAGAAAATTTAAATGTATATTTGGTCTATTTAAACTAACAGATACTCTACATTGTATTGAGATCATATAAATTCAGTTCTGGAAATAAAGACAATTCTGAAGTCAATCTGAGTAAGATGACAGGGTCAGTCTTGGTATCCCACAGGGATATTATTACTCAATCGAATGACTTGTACCTTGATTTCATCTTTGAAATGTTATTAGCTCAAAAAGGCTCTTCACCAGACCTTTTCCTGGTTGTCTGTCACACCTTTCACTTACTTCTAGCTACATTTCACATAAAATTTACTTTATCGTACTTTTCAGCAGTAAATTATGAAATCCAGACACACATTTATGTCAATGGACTTTTACTTAACAATATTATAGCAGTCTAACTTCGTAAATACAATACACATTACATTACTCTTACTATCATCTATAAAGATAAATTTTCTTTGATTTGTCTTTGCTAATGGTGTTTATATTTGTTTTCTTGTTTCCATAACGTCAACATTTCATGTACTTAACGATACTATTAGAAAACAAACTATTTATCATTAATAAATGTAAACACACAAGTTTCTTTTGATGTGTAGGGAACACTAAAGTAAATTTCATGTATAAACAAGGAATTTTACCATCATGGAAAAGAAAACTCTGATCATGCAAAATGCTTGATTTCTTGTAAGAATTTTTTTTTTGAAATGTATCAAAACTGAATACAAAACATTTAATGTCTGGGACCTCTTATCGAAGTACAAGTAAAAAATATTTACATTTTTTTTTTATTATTATTATTATATTAATTTTTGTTCTTCAATCTTATTTGTTTATGAATTATCACTACCGGATATTTACATGTAGTAGTTTATTTTATGTTCAATTTTTTTCTGTTTACACCTTTTTGCATATACTCACATGATATGGGAAATGATTTGATTTTATCAATCAAGGTAAATGACTTCGGAACTTCTTTTTATTAATCAATGAAAATGTTCTTTTGAATGAATTTCATTGAGTTCTTGAAATAACCTTGATATTTGACTCAGTTTTCCTTCTCAGTTACAATTTAATGTGAATAAGATGATTTGCAGACGTCACACACGCTTATAATTAGTTTGAATTTAATAAAATAAAATAATAATAATAACAAAAATACAGAAAATTGAAATACTAAGCGAAATTTGTTATCATTTTGAGTTATGAATGAAATATGAGTGGAAGTAAAATGAATGTTATATTGAAAGTGCATTTTGAAGCTGTGAAGGTTTTTCGATTATTTGATGGCCCTTACTTGGCATTATTCAATTTACCACCCCTTCTCACATAGGCAGAGGAGAATTATAGGAAAACGAAAAGGGGGGGATGGGGGAGACGGTCAGGTATATATAGTAGTCAAATCTCGTTGACAAGCACATTTAATTTAAACAAAAATTAAATAATTACGGAGGCTAAACTTGCGGCTCATCGTTCCTTCTGCCCCCCTCGTCCTTTCTTGCCCGCCTCGTCCTTTTTTTGTCACCTCGCGTTTCTTGTCCCCCTTCGCTTTTCCTTACTCTTTCTTGCCCCCTCGCTTTTTTTTGGTCTTTCTTGCCCCCTCTCGCTTTTTCTTACTCTTTCCTGCCCCTCCTCGTTCATCTTAACCCTCCTCTTCCCCCTTTCTTAAATCCAGCCCTGTTATATGCCACATTTCCTTGCGTCTCCCCTCAGCACATTTTTTCCTCCCAAATCAGCTCTTTTTTAAGTGAAATATACACACAAGAAATTATATTAAAATTCATACAAATTTATTTAACGCTTGTTTAGTGACTTTTTTGATAACATTTTGACATTAGTTGAAGTAATTAAAATGCGACAAAGTGATTAAATTTTATACACACTCCAAACATTTTGTTATAAAGTTTTATTATGATATGAATTTGTCATGAGATTAGCTTCAATTTTTTTTAATTGTAATTTTTTGTTGCCATTTCTATGAAATGAGACGAAAATTCAGTTCATTTTCCGAGATACCTTCAAATTTTAGATAGATTTTCTCAATGAAAATGTAATAAACGAAAATGAACAAGGTCTGTTATTTTCTTCATACTGAAATCAAAAGATATCAGACCGTGACTCAACTTTCAACAAATTCCTATTTTTATTGTAATATAACTTCTTAATCCATCTGACACATGTAAGACAATTCTATGGGTGTGTGTGTGTTATTTTATTTTGGAAGTAAAAAAAAAACGAAACAGTTCGTGACTAAATTGAAAATAGATGGAAAAAAAATGAACTTTGTCAGTTTGTAAGGCCATGATACCATTTTGACTTGGAAAATTCTTGGTCTGTATGTTTGAGGTTAAATTTACTTTTGAAAATCAAATGATTCAAATTAATATTGTATGCAACTTTTGTTCATTTATGCGATATTTGTCTGCGAAATTTTCCTCTTTACCCTTTTTCTTCTTCTTCAGAACTGCAAGAATGCAAATTCATCAATGAGATAAGGAAAAAAAAAGACAAAACAATTGATTATTCAATTAAACTTTGATTAGTCAATAGGGCAATGACTTGAATGACGATGCGACAACAATTTCTAAAGTAAAAAAATACACTCACAAAGTTAAGAATGATTTGTTGATAAAATGGTACGCGAATAAATTTTATCCGTAAACACTGAATGCAAATACAGTGAGAACAAGAGTGAGAAGTCACCGTTGTCTTAGTCATTATCGTTAAAATACGTGCTTAAAATAAAATTTAAAATAAAATAAAATCATTTATATAAATAATTTGCATTGTTTTAAATTTTTTTTATTATTTTTTCAGCCATAAAAGATCACATCACCCAAAAGTAAGGAAGTTCAATAACTTAAATAAAATAAAAAACTTGAATAAAAATTTATAGTGTGTTTTTATTGTTTTTAAATAGCTTGGCGCATCATCATCATCGTATTTACTTTTATTTTTATGATTACACAACAAAATGCAGTGAGTCAGTGAATAGAAACAAAAATGAAAATAAATATAAAAAAAAATGTAAATGTATAAATAAAGACGGAAAAGCATCAGATGAAAATATGCGACGTCGTTGGCGTTTAAATATTTTCATTTCATTTCACTTTTTTTTCATTTTTTTTATAAATTTATCATCTCATTTTATTTTTATAACATTTTTCTTTCGGAAAAGTCATGTACAGTGTTTTTCTCACACCATTTTGTTAATTTTTTTGATCAGATATGTGATGATCAAGTGGATGATGTGTCACGTACTTATATGCAAAATGCAAACCACTTCCGAAATAAATGTTATGCCATCAAGTCATTTGAAATTTAAAATATTATAAATAAATGAAAAAAAAATGAGAAAAGAAAAACAAATAACTATAAATACGAGAATAAACATGTCTGTGATTCGTGAAGTGACATATATTTTAATTTTCCTTTTTTTTATTTTGAGATTGGGATTGAAAGAAAAGTAAAATTTTGTATTTTATTTGAAAAAATAAAATGAATTAACGTGTGAATGTTATTGATTTGTATTTTTATCTGATTTAAAATTTGTATGTAAACGTTGTTTCTTTAAATGTGGATTTCACTTTTGCCAAATACACTATAAAATGTTTTTGATTTGATTCAATTTTAGAAACAGTTAATTTACGATCATTGATTAATATCCCTGATGACAGATACTCCTTTGGCCTTGAAATTGAAAAACTTGAGCTTAAATCAGCCATTTTCCGCTGTCGTGATTATTCGCTACAAACCACTAGGCTGAAGTTATCAACGACGTTGATAGCCTCGGGGAGAGGTTTTCGGACCACTTACACCCTCCCCGACACGTTCCAAGTGTTTTTAACGACTTTTTCCTTGGAAACTTTTTCAGAAAAGTCTAATAACCGACATAAAATCACAAAAATGGTAACCAGCGCCATCTGGTGGTTTCAAAAAAAGTCGTTAAAACACTTGGAATGTGTCGGAAAGACTGTAGGGGGTCCAAAAATTCTCCCCAACGCTGCCAAGATCTTTGATATCTTCAGCCTTGTCTATTAACCGCCATTTGGCCAAAAACAGTCACCTGGCAAAGTCTGTCATTGTTTGCTTTCCATGACCTACCTGCCCTGGAGAAAGCCTATAAACCGACCTAAATCGCGTCGTTGCTTCATCATAAAATCGATAGTTTATTCAATTTTCATAGGTCTGTTATGGGATTTTCCAATTAAATCCATAATATGGCGTTAAAAGCAAAAAAAAAAAAAATAACTTGGAAAAAAATGTAGACGAACAAAGTCGTGTACATTCTTGGAAAGTGTTCAGAAGGGTCCAAAGAGCCTTACAAACATCCGACCAGTTCTGATAAGGACATGACATGAATTTCAGCCTGGTTATTATTTTCCTTACTTAACAGAAGTTCAGATACATTGTTGAGGGTCTTACGGGTTAAATTTTCATTGAAGACTAAATGGAACTAGGAAATGTTTTTACAAAAGTCACTTTCAAAATGATGTATAATCAAATTATAGTAATTTTTTCCCAAACAACTTTGTCATGTATCATTTTCATATAACTCATAAAAAAATTACTATAAATCGACAGTTTTTAGTATAAAATTTAAATGTACTATGAGCTTTGAAATAAAAAAACGTTGAATTTCAATCTTATTCAAGGACAATGTTTGTCAAACGCATTATGAAGTTTAATTTTCATAAAATTGAATATAAATTCATCAAAAACCTCGAAAAAATCAAAAATTTAAAAGAATTATAAGTTTAATTTCATTAAAAAAATACATTTTGGTTAAAAATCCTGAAATATAATTCCTACAACTTTGTCGACATGCTTTTGGTGTATTTCATCAAAAAATTTTAAAAATTACGTAAATTTTGAGTTTTCTAGTTGAAATTAAACATCATATGATCACAAAATCCTCATCGTCATCATCTGAATTTCTTCCAACTTCAGAATTTATATTAAAAAATTATCATAAATTTGAAATTAATATTTTTTTTTCTTATTTTGTTTCTGATTTATAATAAATGGGAAGAAAGTTGCATCACTTGGACGAAAAAAAAATCATCATAAATAAAAAAAAAAAATTTTAAAAACAAACATAAATTTAATTCTAACACACACACACACATTTTCCATATCGTTAAATTCATCAGATAGATGCAACAAAACAAATCCAGACACCATAATCACCTTGATAATTTACGTGTTTTCTCTTTCTTTTGAAATTTCAATTTTTTTTTTAAAGAACACATTTTTTCATTTCAAATCTCCATGACACACAGGAGAAAAAAAATCAAATTACAAAAATATTATGTGCAAGATGCGTGTCTTGCGTACATTCAACTAAAAAAAAAACTGAAATGAAAACTATGATTATACTTTATAATGACTTTAAAATGAAATATTTATTATAATGATTAGTAATTTGGCACGAGCTGAGATTTTTTTTTATATTTACATCTATGAACATGCATTTCAGTTCTTACTTTGAGAAGAACATTAAGAATATTATTTTTTTTTCTTCAAATAAATGTTAAAAGAGAGGTTGTATAAATAAAATGAATAAAATAAAAATAATAAAAACATATTTACACAATATATAGGAAGCATATTCAAGAGAAGTTGAAAAAAAGAGACGTGAAATTTATGTTCGCACCTCATTCTTCTGTATACACAAACATACAGAGTGTGGAAAATTTTTGCTGCTTTAATCATGACCCTGGTCCTTAGTGTAATAAATTTTATAATTATGTGATATTATTATGTGTGATGAGAGCCAGATGAGTTTGCAACATTGTTGTTAATTTGAATGTTATAAAAAAATAATCAAAGTATTTTTTTTTTTGGTTTTGAACATGAATTTCTGTTAAAATGATTACTTTTTAATGGGTTTTGATATAAAATATGGGATATTGTGGTCGGTTTTGGGAACATTTTCTTAAAAAATCCTCGTAAAAAATTTTCATAAGGATAAAAAAGCATTTGGCGCGCTTCGCATTTGCGAATTCAGCAATTAGCATATTTGGCAATTGGCGCATGTAGCAAAATCGGCACAATTGGCGTTTGGCGCGTTTGGATTAGTTTGCGTTTTGTGTATTTGGTGATTTTGGCATTTGGCGCATTCGGCTTATTTGGAGTTTGGCATATTTGGTAAATGTGGCATTTGGCGTTTAGCATTTTGACGTTTGGTGAATTTGGCAATTGGTGAATTTGACCACCCCTTGGATTTTAATTTTATCGTTAAATTTCAAAATGTGCTTCAGACTGAAAATTTGAACATCATTTTCAACGTTGACAGGTTTTTTCCTTGAAAATATTGGCAAAAATTGTGTCAACAATGATTAGCTAAAAAATTCAGTTCAATGGATTTCAGTTTTCATTGAATGAAAATGAACCAGGGATGGACCTAGAATTTTAACTTTTGTGAAAATAAATTTATAAAAGTTAAATTTTTAAGCAATGGTTAAATTTCTTCGTACAAATATTTAAATATTGGGGAGGCTGAGCCCCCTGACCTCTCATTGAAAGAAAATCATTGAAAATAACGAAAATAATTGACTGATTTTGAAAAAAAAACATCTTATTTTAACCTTCAAATCCCGTTGTTTAATTAAATTTTACGTAATTTTCATGAAAATTTCATGAGTTCTCATAAATTTGTTACAATGTCATGATTTAAGAAAAAAAAACTCATCCCATGTATTTTTTTTTGTTACTAGCAGTAATATCGACTCATAAATCTAATAAATGGTGAAAGTTTATTTAAACATTTTTGCACACTCTGTACCACAACGTCTGACCTTCAGACAATTAGAATTTATGGCAATTTGTTAGATTTTATTTACAAAAAAAAAAAATATAAACTTTTCCTTCATTGTCCATTCATAAATAACGTTTTTTTTTTTGTTTTACTTTTAAAATTATAAAAAAAAGAGGGAAAAAATATAAATTTTTCATCATACTCATTAGTTTTGTGTCTTTTTCTCATTTTATTCTCATTTTAAAATAAAAAATTGCAGATTAAATTGTTTCAATTTTTTTTAATACAGAAAAATAAAACTTTTTGCACGGTTTTCATGATTTTCCGTTAACTTCCCACAATTTTTTTATATGAATTTTTTTTTCCAGGTGACCGTGATTTATTTTTATGTTACTCTTTTTTAAATTTATTATCAATTGAATGTCATGACAGTTTTTTTTTAAAGTAAAACAAAAATCTCACATTAAAAAGCAATAAATAATTTTGGATATGATGTTTTAAATAAATGCAAATTGCCTTAATTGTGAGGCGGGCAGTGTGTGTTGTTACACCTTCGCAAAATTGGCATGAATGTGTCTCTCAGGTGTCAGACAAGATTTTGGTTTATGAGTGTGTAAAGTGCAATAAGGTGATGATTTTTTTTAAAAGGAAATTGAGGAATAAATTTTATTTATTGCAATTGTTATCATTTTTATTGAATTTTAATTTTTTTATACAAAAAGAGAATTTTTTGGTCTGAAACTCAAATTGTATGAGAGAGAGTGAAAGAGAGAGAGAGAAAAAAAAGAAGGAGAGAGGTAAATGGAAGTCAAATAGTATGAAAGAGAGAGAGTTAAGTAGAGAGAACTATAAAAATTAGAGAGAAAACGGGATCAAAAAATGAGAATGAGAGAAAATTTTAATACAAATTGACTTCATTGCATAATTTTAGGCTTAAATATCGACTCTAAGAAACTGAACTAAAATCCTTCCTCCTACATTCAATTTGCACTCAGTTTGCACTTCCATATAAATTGAATTCACTTAATGTATTCTGACTTACTTTCTTTATTTATTGTTTATTTAACATAAATGTCACATTTTTCAGCAAAGTCAACAAATTCCATTAAATTGTTTATAAAACCGAATGCTAGACAGTTAGAAACACACACTCTTTGGTGGGTCTCGGACTAAAAGTTCATTTATTTATTATTTTATTTTAAAAAATTATTTGTTTTTGTATGTATTGATATGTGACACGATTTTTAAAAGTAAAACAATATTTTTTTTTGTTGTCGTCGAGCTAAAAATTCATAAAAAGAAAAAAAAAACAAAATTATGAGACATTGTTGCATCAAATCGGCACATGCATCACGATCAGATTATTTTTGAATGAAAAATGAAATGAAAATAAAATTGCACATGCTTAATCTTTGACAATCAATGTCGATTATTTATTATTCTCAAAATTAATGTTGCAAGAAAATAAGAGTGAATGTTCCTTAATTTCTATCAAAAGAATTTTTATAGTTCATTCAAAAAAAACTCATGTGCAATTTTGCGCGCTAAATTAATTCAATTTATTTTTTTTCGAAATGTAAACAGAGATTATCGGTCAGCTTACAATTTACGATGCGGTAATGTGGTGTTATTTTATTTAAATGATTCAAGTATGAAAATTAAACAGGGATGGTGTGCAATGAAAAGATGAAATTGTCCCGATTGAGGTAAGAGAAGTGTCAATTTGAAATAAGAGAACTGCCATTTTGACATAACACAAGTTTCATTTTGACATAACACAAGTTTCATTTTGACATAACACAAGTTTCATTTTGACATAACACAAGTTTCATTTTGACATAACACAAGTTTCATTTTGACATAAGAGAAGTGTCATTTTTCATTTAAGGAATGTGTTATTTTGACATGAAAGAAATGCCATTTTGACATATTGAGAGAAACTTTTGGTAACCCTTAAAATTGAGGCCTCTTCATCCATTTCAAGTCAATATTCCAATTAAACAATTTCATTAACGATCAATTTGCTTACATACATTCAGTGCAAGTGTAATTGAAAATTTAATATACAAGTTCTGAAACGTAATAATATTAAAGTGCAATACATTTTTTTTTTAACTTAAAATACAAATAATAATAACAATAATAATCTAGTTAATTACATCATGCTTAGAGACGTTCGTGAGTTTTACTGCTGTCATTGAGCTTTGAATGTCTCGGTCTTCATTACATTTTACTACTTTAATTGCTACTCAAAAAAATTATGTTTCTCATTTAATGTCTTTTGTCATGTTGTGGGTGAATTCATAATATTATTATTACTTTTGTAATGATTAAATTTTTGCGCGTTCTCACATATTTTAATCAATAATATTGAGGAATTGTAAAATAAAACAACTTAATAAAAAAAAAAAATAACTTGAGATAATGTTTAACACGAGTATGCAATAAAATGTTGCAATTTTATTTAAAATATTTGAAGTTTAGATTATCTAGTTTTTAATTTTTATTGAAAAATAAGGAAAATAAATGATGAGATTATTTACAGAGATAAGACGTTTATTTGATACGATTGTAAATTAATCAATTTGTAATTAATTATAAAGTCGAGTGATTTAATTGAGACGATTAAGTGTACTTTGGTATTAAAAGTTGTAATCTGTGTGTTCACATGATCAGTTAATGAGTATTTATTTATAGCGGTGAAATGTTATTGATAAAATTTTTTATTTCGATTCAACTTTTTGTTACAATTGTCCTTTGGTCTAACGACTATTTTAACCCTACTGTGACCTTGGTTGACGGATTTTTTGGGCAGATTGGCTGAATATTTTGAGGCACTGTTGAATGAAACAGATATCGATACAAATAGTTTTTTGTATCTTGAAAGCCATACAATTATGCCCTGGTCTCCCCAACGCGCAAAGGGACTGTAGATAAAGATCTCGCTCAAGAATAACAAAGCTGCTGGAGGCGACAAGCTGACTATGGAGTGCTGAAAATCTTCCGCACAAAAGTGTAGAGGGTGCTTAGTACCCGATTCACAAGAAGGGAGTTAAATTGTCCTGCGAAAAGTTTAAGGGCATCAAAGTCATACAGGTGGCGTAAAAAGTTTTCGAGAAGGTCCTGTACAGTTGTTTGTGTCCACATACTTATACGATTATAGGTGAATACCAATGTGGGTTTAGGCGAGAGCGTTCTACAATGGACTAGAACATCCTTCTGATTCTGCAGAAAGGCTTAGAATTTAAAGTTCACACAAAACACCCCTTTACTGACTCCATGACAGCTTTAACAAACAGAGTTAATTGCGAGTAGCTGTTTGTGTTTATGAAAGAACTAGGAATTGAACATAAACTTATACGACTAGTGGTCATTCTTCTTAATGGATCTAGGAGCAACATAAGGCTTGAAAATGAGGCGTTAGAATATTTAAAATCAAGCGAAGGATAGCTGATATCTTTGATTAAAAGATTGTGAGGATTGCTGGGAATGAGACGAGATGAAAATGAAAATGGGAGAGGGTGTGGAATTGGGATAGGGAATGAGACAATATGTGATAGAACGCAAACGTGTGAACACACAAAAAATTATTTAACTTAAATTTTATTCAAAAATTAAATAAGAATCAAATTATTTTGCCAAAGAAGGTCTTTTCTTTATCAGAGTACTAAGAAGAGTAAGAAAATTATACGGTGTTGTCTAAAACTCCTACAAGTTCTTGACAAGGCCTTGTGGCAGTTTTCTAGGGTAAAATGCTGTATTTAGTGGTCGCCCGTTCTTTGCATATGTCAAGAGCACACCGTGGTTTAAAAACATTGATTGAACAAGAAAAGATATTGTGTTTGGAAATCGACTGATGCCGATTCAACATAGGCGAGGACCCAATGTGCATATGCCAACAGGAGTACAGACAATAGACCACTGGTTATGAGCATGCTCAAACTCCACAGAGACAATGCAAAGGAAGAACTGGAAAAATTAGGCATAGCAGAAAACACAGATGTACGTGTCATGTTAGAGACATGAGATAGCAGTAATGCAGTAATAGCAGTTACGATAGTAGTAATGAGAAAGTTATTCGAAAAAAGCAGGCTTAAAATTAAAGAAAAAACAAATAAAAGACCCAGACCAACCTGAGAACATGTTCAATCTTTGGAGCCAGGCGTCAAGGCGATAGATATAAAAAAAGGTACATCTTGGAGTTTTATGTAAGTCAACAGCCTTCGTGACCCACCAAAGTATTGGGCGCCCTAAAGGAAGGTGGCTCGATGGCATCTAACAAGATCCGAGAACATTAAAGGCGAAAAACTGGAGAGACAAAGCATTCAACTGAATTTCTTCAAAAGAATCTAGTTAATTCCAAAAACTGATTCTTTTTTGATTAATTTAATCATAAAATTAAAATGAGTGAAAAATGAAATAAAAGAACTTTAAAACAAAAAAAAAATTAAATATGCACTTTATGCACCGAAGCACTTTCAATTCCTGAAAGATTAAAGATATATAACATTGTTATGATTGGAATGGTGTGTGCACTTGTCGACATTTCATTAAAATTAATATAAATAATCATCATAATAATGAAGTCTTCAAGTAATATTTAAAGAAATTCTATCAAGAATAAACGAAGCCAGTTGCATGCTAAATTTATTTTTTTCTTACTTTTACAAGATATGATTTTTTTCTTGTAAGAAATGGAAGCCTTCAAATAGTTTACTTAGTTTCTCATGCATATTTTATATCGTCACCTAATTTAAATGAAACATTGTAACAGTGTGTATGATGATGAAGAGATAAAAAGATATCTTCTATGAAAAATCATTCAAGTAAATTATATGCTACAAAATGTTTTTTTTTTTTTACTTAAATGTAAGAAATGAAGATCGTTTACTTTACTCTTTTTCTGCTGTTTCAAGAAGACTTTTTGCTTGAAATCGTTTTGTTTTCTTTTGTGAATTCAATGTAAAAAGAAGTGTCTGGATGTGTTTTTTTTTGTTTTATTTCTGATTTGTTGATTTTTCATGAGTGACAAAGTAGACACCTCGTTTGTGCATCAATTGAGACGTTCAACTTTTTTTAACATATGATTGATTGCAAATATTTATATTTTTATTTGTTTGAGGGTTGAAAGTAGGTGTTTCTTGTCAATCTTTTTTTCTTTCAATGCAAGTTTGTATTTTGATCTGACAAATAATAATGGATCTTGTCTTGTTTGTTTGAATGCAACAATGTTGCATAAGATAAATTGATGTAAGAAATTCAATGAATAATGTCCTAAAAAATATTCTTCGACTTGCGTCATTTGAACAAGTCTTTGCATAATAAATTTCATGAATGTCAAAACTTTTTCCGGGAAAATTAAAAAATGTCTCACTTACCTGATGATCTTTCGTTTATTATTAGGATGCATACGATTTGCGGTGACAGAATCAACAACCATCAAATGCCTATGCAGCTCAACTGAGTTTATATTTGCCATTTGGACAGCACTCATCTTTAATAAATCACTCAATTCAACATGTTTAAGTTCTTGTGTCACTTTTTCTTGTGATATATTTTTCTTTTCATTTCTGTCACTATCATCATCATCTTCACTTGAGCTACGATCACTTCTAATTGATGATGATGCAGTTGTTATTATTTTGTCTTCACATTTTATTTTTTTTAAAGGTGACTCGTGATCCCAACGTACGTGACTATACTCAGGCTTGGCTGTCACCAATATTTTCCATAAAAGACTTTCAATGTAATAATTTGTGCCACCAACGATAATTGGCATCTTCGATTTTGAAAGTAAGTCATCAATCTAACGGATTATTGGAAGGTTATCGGTTAAGGAAATGTTTCAAGGTAAATATAGGACAAATTTAATGATTACATTTATAAGAGATATAAAATAAATAACATCATCATGACACTTTGTAAATAATTAAAAAAATTTATTGTGAAAGAATTTTTCAGTGCGCAAGATATTTTTTTTTTAATAAAAGATGGCAATATTTTGTTTGCGGTAGAGTGTTTGATGATATTTATGTGGGAATGTTAAATATTTAAAGATGTTTAAAATATTTTAGCTTTAGCAAGACAATTTTAAAAACGTGCAATGACAAATTTTTAATTAAATATTATCTCACAAGTTTTTTTTATTTATTATTTTTTTTGCAGATTTAATGTCAAAGAATCAAGTTTGGGTATGTCTGAGATAATAATTTATTATGTGAGTAAAATTTATTGATGAAGTATTGCCAAAATGAGGAATTGATTACTTAAAGAAGAAATATTTTTGAATATTACATCACATAAGCACACGAGTCTCTTGAACAAACTAAGGTAATTCTAATTTTCTTCCTCTTATTGAAAAGATCCTATTTTGAAGCATTTCAAAAGAGAAAAGAAGTTCTAACCACTGGACAGTTTAGAAAATTGCATTTTATTGGGACTCGTTTCATTGAATATGATTAAGTTGTAATTTTGAAAAAACGGCCATTTTTAAAATAACAGTCATTTTAAAATAACCGCCACTTTCAAAATAACCGTTATTTTGAAAATAGCTGCCATTTTGAAAATGAACCGATATTTTAAAAAACCACCATTTTGAAAATCAAAGTCATTTTGAAAATAGCCGGCATCCAAAAATCAAAAAAAATCAGACATTATGGGCTTTTGACCGTTTACAGGATATGGAGCCTTATTCCTGAGCCCTATCCCTAAGCCTAATCTCAAAAATAAAGAGAGGTGACATATTTTAATGATTGGCGACATTTTTTAATGAGTGCCGACCTTATTTCAATGATTGGCGACATTTTTCAATGATTGACACAAACGGACGGACAGCATAACTGCTCACAATACCGGTGTTTTCAAGAAATGCCCTAAAAAATCACTCAACTTCAAAATTTCTTCACATATCTTCAAACATACTAAACTCATACTGTAACATAAATAACATGCTAATTGATCGTTTCTTTACTAATTCTGACATTAAAAAAGATCATATCATTACACTAAAAAACGCCCATTTTCTAAACGTTTCAATAATATAATCAGAATACATTTACATTTAGAAAAAAATCAAGAACAACAACAAAAAATCATATAAAAATAGAATTTTGTATCATATGATGCGATATGACGATTAAACCCACTCTCAAAAAAAATAAATTTAAAAAAAAACTCATAGTAACACAAAATTTCTAATGTAATCAAAAAAACATATGATTTTGACACACGATCACACACCAATGAATTTATTTTCAAACAAAGAGAATACATAACCCATTTTGGTCATTTTAAAATTTAAATGGATTTCAATGGAAATTTTTAATACAAAATTACACGTTTTTCTATTTAATTAACAATTAAAAGAATATTTGATTTAAAAAAAAAAACATTTAACATTGAAATCTAAATATTTGCAAATTTATTCTTTTAAATTTCACTAATTATTCTTTGATTTTTTTTTTTGCTTTTAATTACAATTCATGACGAATAATGTGTCAAATAATGTGATCCAAGTTCACTTGAATATTAATTACATTTACATTTAATAAAAAAAAAATTAATCAGTTCATTTCCTTCTTTAAAATATAAAAAAAATATTTTTTATTGATTAACTTCAAAGCAAGGTTTCGAAAAATGTGTGTCTGAACTTTCTTTGTTATAGTTTATTAAACCTGTATTAATGGGGTTTTTTTTTGCTAATTTTCACACACTCTACACATGCCAAGAAGATTAGCGAATAAAAAAAACTATTAACAATTCAACTCATAGATCATAGAGATTATTCGGCATTCAAATATATCTGTAAACGTAAAGTAAATAGACTTGAAAATGAACGAAAAAATATCTCGCAAATTTTTTTATGATATTTTTTTTGCACGTGTAGAAGTATTTGGTCAATTATTGTTCACTTGAATTTCTTTTTATCATACAATGAATGAAAGAGTTTTATTTTGATTTGAATGAGACGGCTTATTTTTATTTAAATTTCTATTTTATTACAGCTCTAGGCTTTAAATGAGTCATTAAAGGTTGATAAATGAAATGAAAAAAATGTTTAATTTGTTCTGATATTTTAAAAAGTAACTGTTAAAGTGTACAAAAATCGTTTTATAAAGTGATTTCAGTTCAAAAATCGTCCTACAGAGTGATTTCAGTTCAAATTTCGTCTTACAGAGTGATTTCAGTTCTAAAATTGTTCTACAGAGTGATTTCAGTTCAAAAATCGTCCTACAGAGTGATTTCAGTTCAAAAATCGTCCTATAGAGTGATTTCAGTTCAAAAATCGTCCTATAGAGTGATTTCAGTTCAAAAATCGTCCTATAGAGTGATTTCAGTTCAAATTTCGTCCTTCAGAGTAATTTTCATTTCAAAAATCGTCCTACAGAGTGATTTCAGTTCAAATTTCGTCCGACAGAGTGATTTCAGTTCAAATTTCGTCCTACAGAGTGATTTTCAGTTCTTAAATCATACTGAAAAGTGATTTCAGTTCAAAAATTGTCCTACAGAGTGATTTCAGTTCAAATTTCGTCCGACAGAGTGATTTCAGTTCAAAAATCGTCCTACAGAGTGATTTTTAATGCTAAAATCGTCTACAGAGTAAATTCAGTTGAAAAAACGTCGCTCAGAGTGATTTCAGTTCAAATTTCGTCCTACAGAGTGATTTTCAGTTCTTAAATCATACTGAAAAGTGATTTCAGTTCAAAAATTGTCCTACAGAGTGATTTCAGTTCAAATTTCGTCCGACAGAGTGATTTCAGTTCAAAAATCGTCCTACAGAGTGATTTTCAGTTCTTAAATCATACTGAAAAGTGATCTCATTTCAGAAATCGTCCGACAGAGTGATTTCACTTAAAAAATCGTCCTACAGAGTGACTTTTAATTCTAAAATCGTCTACAGAGTAATTTCAGTTGAAAAAACGTTGCTCAGAGTGATTCAGTTCAAATTTCGTCCTACAGAGTGATTTTCAGTTCTTAAATTCATACTGAATAGTGATTTCAGTTCAAAAATTGTCCTACAAAATGATTTCAGTTCAAAAATCGTCCTACAGAGTGATATCAGTTGAAAAATAGTCCTACAGAGTGATTTCAGTTCTTCAATCATCCTGAAAAGTGATTTCAGTTTAAATTTCGTCCGACAGAGTGATTTCAGTTCAAAAATCGTCCTACAGAGTGATTTTTAATTCTAAATTCGTCCACAGAGTAATTTCAGTTGAAAAAACGTCGTTCAGAGTGATTTCAGTTCAAATTTCGTCCTACAGAGTGATTTCAGTTCAAAATTCGTCCTGCAGGGTGATTTCATTTCAAAAATCGTCGTTCAGAGTGATTTCAGTTCAAAAATCATCCGACAGAGTGATTTCAGTTCAAAAATCGTCTTACAGAGTGATTTTAGTTAAAAAATCGTCTTACATAGTGATTTCAGTTCAAAAATCGCCCGACTGAGAGATTTCAGTTCAAAAATCGTCCGACAGAGTGATTTCAGTTCTAAAATCGTCCTACAGAGTGATTTCAGTTCAAATTTCGTCCGAAAGATAAATTTTCAGTTCTTTAATTATACTGAAAAGTGATTTCAGTTCAAATTTCGTTTTGAAGTGTAAATTACAATTATAATTGAATAAAAGAATCTCAAATCATCATATAAATATTTGTTAAACACACTCTCACACAATAGAAAAATCAAATTTAAATTATAACATCTTTATACCTACGGTGATGATTAGACTCTGTATAACAATAAGACGATGTTAAAATAGATGTGAATTAGAAGAAAATGATATTTTATTTCAGATGAAAAAAAACACATACGCCAAATAAAGCAGCAACATGATAATTAGAATTTCGTGATGAGAAAATTGAATTCACATCTTTATTTGAACTAAAAGCAAATTCTTCTTCATTTAAAAGTTATTTTAAAGGTGTTATAATTTATTTTTACCTTACTTTATTTAATTCCTAATTGAGGAAATAAATTAAAAGAAATTCTTCTCTTAAAACGAAGATAAAGTGAGACTGGACACAATAAATCAAATCCAAATGGATTAAAGATAACAATAAGCAGAAACACAGTCTACCAATTTAAAAATTTGCATTTTCATATCAAATGAAAAAAAATAAGAACTTTGTTCTTAATTAAATCTTTGAGAAAATTCCGACCTATCACAACAAACCAATTAAATCATATGACATATATAAAATTTTTTTACTGTCTCACATCCAGAGACCCCCAAAAAATAAACAAAATACTGATTAACTGATAAAAATTTTAAAGAAAAAAACAACAAAATTTAAAATAAAAACCAGATTTTTGTTTTAATATCATTTAAAAAAAAATATTTGTTTTTATTATCAGTCTATTAAAAATTTTGTATTCAGTGTATAACAAAAATTTCAGTATCTCACTCACAAAGAATTGAACACACAGAAAAAAAAATCTAAATTAAATCAAATAATCAACTAGACACTACAATACAATAAAAATGGCAATTTTCAAAGACATGAGATTACATTGACCTTGTAGCATTGCGTCATCACATCTTCAGTTTTTGATTAAAATTATACATAGAACGAGATAATATTTGATACACTTTACCAAACACACAAAGAACTTATTAGACTATTTTATTGTACTATACATTTATAAGCGATACTGTGCGTACGCTGAAATTATACGCAGATTTTATGTTGGCAGTATGGGTGTATGATCAGAATTAGGAAGAAAAAGATTATAATGTGGGTGAAACTAAAAATTTTGGATTGAGGATTAATGAATCATGGGAGCTCATTAACCGAGTTGGTTAAGTGAAATCCTGTGACGGGGGTTCGATCCAGTCCCGGGCATGAAAATTAATTTATGTTTTTCGAGCTCCAAATGTGCTCAAGTTTTACTTAAAATACATAGAAATCATCCTTGGTTTTTGCGGACGCTGAGTGAAACCTGAGGGCAACTAGATCGGATGACAGTATAAATTGTAGGTCCCACGTGATTAGACTATAGATAAAAGGTGCTTACTATGGAAGCTTCGGCTGAAGTTGTATGAAGACAATAGGACCATTTGATTCGCGGTGGAGCTTGTTCATATCTCACTTAATCTAATGAAAGACTTCCGTATTTAAGTTAAAGGAACCAGGACAAGATTTCAAGTGCTTTGAAGGCTTCATATTAAAGGTGCACGAGACTGGTTCATTTGCAAGGTAGCTCTCTGTAAGTCCTGAAAATGTAAAGTTCAATTACTGGAGATGAAACAAGTTAATAGCCCAGTAGTCGTCTAACCTGGTTAACGTCAGACGTCCTTTGGTATCTCTGGTACTTTCTTACATTACTTAACTGATCTTACAGCCACTTCCTAGTCTTGGCCTGGTCAAGAATTGAATTTCAGAGTTCTCTGCGCTTTTCTTTCTAGTTTTTTACTTCAAGAGCCCTCAAATCTACTTCAACGCCATTCAACCGTCTAGCTTTAGGTCAATCCACGCCTTTACGATCGTCTTGATTGTTTCTGAAATGTATAGTAAGGACACGGCCTTGGTCCATTTGTGTTAAGTGGCCCTCCCATATAAGTCTGTTTGACTTTACAATACAGTTGCAGTTTTTTATCCCTCTTGGCCGTTGGCTAGATTTCCGACTCAGACAACGCGGCTGGTCTCATGAGCTTCTTTTAAATACTAAACTTGTTTTTCTAAGTGTATTGTACTACCAATATTAAGGTTTGCAGTAAGATTTTAGTTTCGGCCGTGTTCAAATGTTCCTTTTCCGGCTACTCAATTTGAGTTAAAGGCTAGGTACAGGATGTGTACTATGGGATTGACAGATGGCCTGAATGCAGGCTTAATAACCGACCTATTAATCTGATCTAATCTGAAGACCCAAGATATCTTCTTAATCCATGGATACACCGATTTGCAGCCAGAGAGTCTTCTCTTGATTTGGAGAGAGAAATCAGTGTCAGCTTGGTCTTGAATTCCAAACCCTGGATGTTCTGAATCCCCTACAATCAACCCCTAGTTGTCTTAGAGCCAAGGATTCCTTAGACGATTTCTTGGCGTACTGACAAAAGGTTGTATGCCCACTCCAATTTAGATTTTAAACATGAAATTAAAAAATCAACACCATCAGACCCATTTAACATTCATATCCCACCAGAATTATGATTAAAATTCTTAAATTAGCATCATATCACATACAATTTTTTTTATATAAACAATCGCCTACACAAAAACGCCAAAAAAAAAGTGTTAACTTATGGCCCATGATTTTTTTATGTATACTTTTCCGTATTTCACACTTACTTAATTTTTACACAAAATACACAGAAAAAATCACGCATTCAGATGATCATTTTATTACAATATCATCACATTTACATATATAGCGTACGTTATATGTATGGATATGGATGTTAGAACATTTAACACATTTTATTATTAAAAAAATAACAAAATAAAAAATATTTATGACCCAGAGACCTATATACCTAATTTTTTCTGTGCTTTGATATTTTTTTTATTATTTCAAAAGAAAAAAAAATATTAGAAATAAAATTCAATTAAAGGGATATTTAAATTGGCATTCACAAATTGAACATAATAAAAAGTCACTTAGGTACTCATGCGATGAATCAAGTTAATTTAATTTAATTTTATACCGATATGTTATTAGATGAATGAATTTGAATTGAATTTTAATAAATAATAAAATTTAACTCGAACAAAAAGTATGAGAATAGGAGAGGGAAGTCAAAGTCCATTCCAAGAATCGTTCTAAATTGAAATATATTTTTTTGAATACAAATAAAAAGACTTCCCTTAAAATTACATGTCAATAAGAGGTTTACTATAACATAATAAAAATAAGCAACTTCAAGGTCTTCACTTTTTGTTCCATGTAAAGCCCTCACGTTTTTCTAACATGACACATTTTTAATAATAATAATAATAATAAAAGTAAGCTTATTTTAATGCTCTTTTTTCTTTCTGTATGTTAAATCAATAATGTCGCCTCAAAAAATTCTTCTCATTCAATATTCATTTTTATTAAATTCAATGATCGTCATTTTCCTTTATCATCATTAACTTCAAAAGTGTATGAATACCAAAATTCCCGCCAAAAATGTGTTCTATTAACTTGTATATAATCAAAATTTGTATACACAGAACAATGCTCGTGTTTTACATTTATACAAAAATTGTATAATAAAATGATTATGATGACCTTGAATCAAAAGCATAAGCGTGTAGAAGTTTATTGCCCTTCCAAATATTCTTTTTTTGCTTTACACAATATACAGTGAAACACGCAAAAATTCGTTTCTTTAATTTTTTTGTTCGTTACAATACTCGTCTAATGTGTTCCATACTCAATTCAAATTGTGTTTGGATACACCACAAAATGAATTGTGTAAAACCATATTAAGTAAAATTACATTCAGTGTGTAGTTACAACAAAACTCAATTATAAAAGACCCCCAAAAATATTGCGTGTATGATAAGAAATTTGAAAGAGTATGTGAAACACGCACTAATACAATTACAAACATAAAATCACGCAGGCGTACAATCAGATGAATTCAAAATGAATTTTAATGTTCATTTTTATGAATTGTAATGGAAATTTTTTGATGATTGAAATGACGATGATGATGGTAATGATGATGATGAGCATGAAATATTTCATTCATAAAGATATCTATCACGCTTGTTAGACATTTCATGTGCAAAGAGATGTATGTGGATGATGAGGAAGTTGATGAAAAAATTTATGTTGACATAGTAAAAGGATTTAATGATGATTCAATTTTTCATATATAGCATTCAACGAATGTTTCTCACATGTAATATGAAAATAGTACAAAATGAATATGAGGAAGAAAATACTGATTTAAGGAGATAAGACTTTTAATCCACTATATTTGTTGACACAATTCATAAAGATTTCAAATCATTTGCAGAATCTTTTATTTACATACAGGTATCGTAAATTTTGAAGGTTTCAATATCAACATGTTTATAAGGAAATCTGAAAGTGATTTAGATGTTATATCAAATAATATTAATAATTAACTAACCGTCTCCATATAAATTTTGTGTAATGATGAGGGTTGAAATACGAATGTAATTTTTCTGTGGATCAAAGAAGCAGGTTAGTGGAAATTTTTATAAAATTCTGTATTGAACACATTAACATCGTTTTAATTTAACCAAAACGGGATAGAATAATTAAAATTTACAAATATAGGATGCAGGTCAATTTATGCACTGTTAACTTAAAATCAGTGGGAAAAGCTAGTGGGTCTAATGATACTTTCTCATTATTTGCATTCTCTCTGGAGTTAATACTCGTTTTGCAACACTGAACAATCGCTCAACAGATGCGCTTGATGGCAAAGCTGAATTATGTAAAAGAAATAATTTTTTTATATTTTTATATTTTCTTTCTTTTAGAATCTCAATGGATGAAACACTACTGAAGATGACTGTGGTCATCAAGGGGATAAAAGGACTTATGGGCGAAGAAAAAAGAGGAAATATATACGATTATATCATCGTAAAGAGATCTAAATCGGAAGACATGGAGAGGATAAACATTGCCAACTTTTTCTTTCAAAAGAAGTACAACAAGATGGCGGTCATTGCCGAGGTCACTTTTACTAAAGATTGGTTATTGGGACTAAAATTCGACCTTCTGGGGCTGCCACAAGTCAAGTAATTGTTGACGACATCCCCCTTGAGAGATGTACCATTAAATTAAGAAAAAGGGTTACTGAATACAAGGAAGAGGAAGTTATGAGGCAACTGACCTCGGGGAAGGCGGGATTCATATTCAAAAAGTTCAAAATTCTAAACAAAAAATTGCTCGAAAACAATCTGAAGATCAAAAATCAAAATAAATCAGATGAGCCTTGATCTATGATATAGATCAAAAGATCATGATCTTTTACAAGCTTGGGTTCGTCTAATTTTTGCTATGCTTGTTTCCGTTTAAACATCTCTTTTTGTGGAATATGTGCAGAGCTTGATGGTTCTTCAGCGTCAATACAACGTAGAAGGACGATTGGAATCTTCGCAGGATATGAGAGATTGGTTGGAATCAAGCTTGAGAGCATTTTGATATTATAGCTCCACGCTTAGAGAGAGTTCATTTTAGAGAAAAGGTCAATTAGAGAGCGTGCTGCTCCGCCATTGTGTTCACAGTGAATTTAATGGACTCCTAATACTTTTACAGATTTCTCTCACGCTTAAAAGTTGATTTTATCTTTTATTAGCCTATCATTACAATTTAATTCATTCATTAACAACATTATTTCAATTTCTTATTTCAACTTCAAAATACCACACCAGACACAAAGACAACCTCCTCAACGTGTATTATATTTAAAACACTTGTCACACATGATAATTATCATCAAAAAAAATATCATACACCACCAATATAAAACTTCAGTGTCAAAGTAAATTTCAAACGTCTATCGGTAATAAAAAAAACCATAATAATCATTTCAAATAAAATTAAGCAACATACTCTATTTCGTCTCACAAAAAAACATATATTTGAAACAGTCAAAATATTTGTTGTCTGGGTTTCAGGGACTCACGTCGTTATGTCTATTTTATTATAATATTATATTTTATGCTATCCGTCGTTTGTTTCATTTCATTAATAAATTAAATAATAGCCAACATATATACAAACAAAAAAACACTCAAACAGAAGAAACCAGAATTATAATTATGCGACATTTAATAAAAAAGTAGATAAATTAACATACTAATGTTTGATAAAAATAATATGAAATAGCAAAAAATTAAAAAAAGTTAGTTAATAATAATAATAATACAATGATGTCTCCCTTTCATTAGTGCTATTATTATTATTATTATGTATGTCATCGAAAATTAAGTTCTTGTTTATTTTTTTTTATTTTTATTATTATGTGAAGTTTGTGTTGAAAGAAAATTATTATTATTATTACAAACATTATGCTGTCTGGCCGAAAAATATAAAAAGAAGACATTATTTTATCGTGTTACCTAAAGTCGCTCACGGTATCGTACATTGCAAAGAATTAAAATAATAATAATAAAGACTTTGTATTAAAATTATAATGAAATAAAAAAAAAGAAATATAAAAATAAAAAAAATCAGGGTAATTAATATGCAAATAACGATTTTTTTATGCGAGCCCATTTTTATCAATGATTAAATAATAATATATGTTTTATTTATATTTTTCTGTTTCTTTTGTTTGTTACTAATTTTTTTTATTTATTTATATTAATTAATAAATTTACCGGTCAATGATACGCCATGCTTTAACTCTATTAATTTTAATTTTACTTTTTATTTCATTAGCTGTTGCTGTGCGTCTTAATTAATTATTTTGCCATTTGTGTGCAGTTTTAAATTAAATTAATTTCTTTGTTCGAGTATTATTTTTTAAATTGAAAGTGTATAATTTTTTTTATGGAAAAAGGATACAATTGGTAGTGCTGCATCCCGGAAATTGACAACCGTAAATGGTTGACCTGGGACAGCAATGTCAAGGAGGTGATGTGGTGCAGCTGCTTGTTCTTCTTTGGTTGCTTTAGCGGTGGCAATGTCGAGCCCTTTATACACCTGGAATGGGAAAAAAATGAATTGAAATGATTTTTTATTAGAATAGTTTTTTCATGAAATAACTTAAAACTGGTGAAGAAAAGCTTTAAAAAATTAAAGAGGTTTCAGGTTGAGGTTCTAGATCAACCCTTACTTTACTACACTGTCGAAAGTAAACTGCTGAATTTCAGGAGCTTAGTTCTTAAAGTTTATTAAAATTAATTTGTCGCTACGTTAGAATACAATATTGTTGATAGTTGACCAAAACTAACAAAATACTATCTTGCATCATGTTCATACAGATAATCAAAGAAGAGTGTTAGGAATTGAACAAGGTTTTGCACGAGGCTACTTCCTTTCAATTATCTTTCAATAGATATAAAACAAGTAATTAAGTTTTTTTTATTCTAATTTTAATGTTTATAAGCGAATATCATTTTAAACGTTTTTTTTACATAAAATATACTGCTGATCTGAATTATATGGCGATATTGCTGCAAAAGTTTGACATAAAGCAATGTCGCTTAAAGACAACATGAAATTATCGATTCCAACATCAATTTGGTAGGGCGTGAAAAAAGAATTGAAAATTATTTGGACTTCATTTGTTACTTAAAAAAATCTTTTTGTTTTGAACAAGGACTGATTTTATGAAGTGAAATTATTCTGACTTTTTACCACATTTATACAAATAATTCAATTTGGCACTATTTACTTTAACCGTTTGTATATATTTGAATTCTGTACTTATAAATTTCATGTCATTTGCAATGATTTTCCTTGATTTTTCATTTTTTAAGATCAAATCATGGAAAACTCTATTTGAATTCCAGTCGTTTGCCCATGAAAATTGCCAACGATAAGAAAACGCTGCTTGAGGATTGATGAATTGGGTATTTTTTTCAGCGATACGAGTTAAAAATCGATGTCTTGACTCAAATGCTGAATTTGCTTATAAAGCCAAAGGCCCTAATGCAGCGAATTGTGAAATTTTGGTGTGTAATATTCACTTGGAAAAAAAAATAAGCCATAGTCTCCAAAATTCTTTTATTTTAACATCTAGAATATCAATATTATTTGAATTGCTGCTGACAATGATAAAGGCTCAGGTATTTCAACGTCATTAAAAATAAAATTGAATCTCAATGTGAGGTTTCTATTTTGCAGACCGGAACGACGTTTGAGATCAAAAGGACATATTCTTTGAGTGGCTTCCTCAATTCTTATATATCTTTTTCGCCTAAGAACTTAAGGAATTTCTGGATAAGATACTTTGCCACGCCTTCATCTATATCATGAAACGGATCTGCGGCTATACATTCTGGAATTTTGCAGTATTTCATCAGATTAAGGACTGATTTTCTAACTATTCCCTTAGAAAATATTTAAAATTTTTGTGTGGTGATTGAGGATTTTTAATGGATTCGAAAGATAAATAAAAAGTATCGACGTCTATTACTACATGTGATTGCATCAGACAAACACGCGCAATCCAAACAATTCCAACTTTTACTCCTGACTTCTCAATTTACACATAATTGGAAAAAAACCATCTAAATTTTTCAATACACATCCTATTCAACATTATTGAAACGCACGTTTCAAATTCACATTAAATTTCTAAAAATTTTCCATAAACTTTTTAACAAGTTAAAAGTGATTTCATTTTGTTTAAATAAAAAACTAAATATTTGTACTTTAATCACCTAAATGGTCAAACGTGTGTAAAATATCATAAACACAATAGAATTTTCGTCATGATAATTGAAATTGTTCAAATTTGTCAATGAATCTGTTGAATGTGTAATTTAAACTCATTCACAACTATTTCCGCTTATTATTTAAATTTTTTTTACAACCAGAATTTCTAACGAGTCACTTAAAAAAACATATAATTAGTTATTTTCATAATGAAAATTCAGAATGTTGACTGACGATCAAAATGCATTTCAAATTCCTCTTCCTATTATGTCATTTCTTCTTCTTTTTCTTCATCACTTAAAATTTTATTATAATATTTTAATTAAAACTTATTTGAGCGAATTTCTTATGTTTTTTTTTAAAAATGTATATGATAGAATGTGTGAGAATATGGCATTAAAATGCATTTATGACATAAATAAGCATGATATTGATTGACAAATCCCACCCAAATGCGATTTTAAAGTTAACATTATTTCTTTTTAATTTAATTTTACGTTTTAATTAAGATGTCTTTGAAATGTTTGCAATTATTATTTAAATTGCATGTTATATGAAAAAGGTTTTTGGCCTTTTAATTTTTTATGCATATACATTTTTTTATATTTAAAAATTTTTTAAAAAGAAGATAATCGAAATTTGATTTGACATGCTTGATTTTAGTATTCAAAGGTGATTATCGCAAAAGATCAGAGACGGAATTAATTTTGTAAAATAATATAAATAATAATAAAAATAATAATAACAAAAAAATTAAGAATATGAATTTTGATATGGATTTAGAATTTTAATGTTGAAATGCAGAACGGAAAATGCAGAATCGAATTATTTTAAATCAGTTATTTGAAGACAAAATATCTGAAATAGTGAAAGACGAGATCAAAATACTTTAGAAGTGATGAACAAACAGAAAAATCTAAATCGAAATTTTCCGAACCGAGAATTGGCCAAAAAGCATTAAATCGAAACAGTGCAAAATGAGCATAAGCCAAAAGGCAGTAAATCGAAGCTTTTCGAAATTAGGAATGGTTATAAAGCAGTTAATTGAAATTTGCTGAGATATCTGATTTTTATCTTTTTATTCAAATCAACATGCAGTTAAATCAAAGTATTCCATTGATCATCATACAACAATTTTGCAGTGTATTTGCTCGAATCATGATAATAAATTTGTCATAAATCAACTTAAATTCTACATCACAGTACCAAGTACAATAACACACTATTTCCTTCCTTCAAAGTAATTTTTAGAATTATATTGTATGGTAAGTTTCTCGCGTATTTTTAACTTTCAGAAATACTTTATTATTAAAATTATGAATTCACATGATGACAATTTTTTTTGTCGTTCTTCATTCATGAGTTTTTTTTTCTTTATTTATTAATATTTATTATTATTATTTTCATTCATAATTCTGTTCGTTATCCATCCAAACACGTTTGATGTGTATGAGTGTAAAAAAAAATAAATGTAAATTAAATTTATGCAAATATTGAATTTAACAACAAAAATTTTTTTTTCGTAACTGAGAGTGAAATTGAATTTGTTTATTTGAACACCAAAAACTACTTATTCTTATTCTAATTTTAATATGAATTTAAATTAGAGGAAGAAACACTTTTGCTTGTTGATTGTATGCAAAATAGCTTCCACAAAATAAGGTGGGAACTTTTTTGGTTAATTCATGATGCGTGTTTGTGGTTATGATGGGCAAAAACAAACAATCCAGACACGTCCAATTAATTCAAAATACGTCAAAAAAGGAACTCGAACTTTATTCTGCTGAAAGGAAAAGCATTAAATGAATTTCAAATTCTATTTTAGGGACTTATCTAGATTACAAACTTAGATAAAACATTCAAAGGTTAATGATTTTCTTACCCAAATGCAACAAATAACCATCATTCATATTCATTCAAATCAATTATCGTTACAATCGGAACTAAATTTCTTTTTTTTTGGGGAAACCGCAATAATGCCTCTATAATTATTGTTTTGTTCTACTCTACAATGCCCAATTAAACCCAAATATTTTTAAAATTTATAGTTTTGTAACATAAAATACCAAATCACACAAAAAAATACTCATAGTAGTGAGTAACGAAGCATGCATTTTCACATATGTGATTATTGTTTGTCCATTTTGATGTTTTGATCAAAAACACATTTTTGTTGGACATAAAAGTGACACCTTAGTACAATATCTATGATATGTAAATCACTCATTCATAAAACTGTTATCATTAGTATTATTAAATTTAAACTGCTTTTTATCTCTTAATTTACAAATAATAGTATTTTTTTTGAACTATTTATAGGATGTTCAAAATTTAAATTCAACGAAGCGTAACGTAAAGTATCTTGACTGCTTATTATGAAGAATGACGATTTTGTGTCTTTATTTTGGAACTTTGATGGGAATTTCAAATGCAAAGCTTTAAATGGAAACTTCTTGAAGTAACAAATGGATCAAATCAATTTTTTTTTACTGAGAAATGGGACGAAAACCGTGAATCGAAACTTTTTGATGTGAGAAATGGATCAAAAACAATAAATCGAAACTTTTTGAAGTAACAAATAGATCAAAAACCGTTAATCGAAACTTTTTGAAGTAACAAATAGATCAAAACCGTGAATCGAAACTTTTTGAAGTAACAAACGGATAGAAAACTGTGAATCGAAACTTTTTGAAGTGCGAAATGGATCAAAAACCGTGAATCGAAACTTTTTGATGTGAGAAATGGATCGAAACCGTGAATCGAACCTTTTCGAAGTAACAAATGGATCAAAAACCGTGAATCGAAACTTTCTGAAGTGAGAAATGGATCGAAACCGTGAATCGAACCTTTTCGAAGTAACAAATGGATCAAAAACCATGAATTGAAACTTTTCGAAGTAACAAACGGATAGAAAACCGTGAATCGAACCTTTTCGAAGTAACAAATGGATCAAAAACCGTGAATCGAAACTTTCTGAAGTGAGAAATGGATCGAAACCGTGAATCGAACCTTTTCGAAGTAACAAATGGATCAAAAACCATGAATTGAAACTTTTCGAAGTAACAAACGGATAGAAAACCGTGAATCGAACCTTTTCGAAGTAACAAATGGATCAAAAACCGTGAATCGAAACTTTTCGAAGTAACAAATGGATCAAAAACCGTGAATCGAAACTTTCTGAAGTGAGAAATGGATCGAAACCGTGAATCGAACCTTTTCGAAGTAACAAATGGATCAAAAACCATGAATTGAAACTTTTCGAAGTAACAAATGGATCAAAAACCGTGAATCGAAACTTTTTAATGTTAGAAATGGATCAAAAGCCGTTAATCGAAATTTTTTGAAGTAAGATATCGTTTCATAATGCACCGTTATCAAAAAAAAGTAAATTAAATTTTATTTCCCATCATTTAATTTATTTACACAACATTAATAAATTCCAATTTCGAATAAAAAAAAACAACGATTAAATTTTTGAAGAGATAACACAATCGATTAAATTCCCAACCTGGCGTCACATTGATTGATAGACATTGCACCTGAATGCAGCCAATTACCAATTACATTAAGTGATGTCTTCAGTAAATTACCTTTAATCATTCACTTGAATATATGACAAAATTAAGGGTTACAAATTTGTGTATTTACAATATGAATTAAAAAAAAAACATGTAATTTGATTGATGGGATGTGAAAGTAGGTTTTTTAATTTCAACAAAAAATAGTTTAATTTTTTAAAGTCAAATTATCAAAAATTGTTTACAAAAAAAAATTCAATTTAATTTTTGTCATTGTTTTACAATAATAATTCAATTTAAATTTTACAGTCAATGAACTCACATTCGAAATAACACTGCATTGAAAATATGTCATAGTTAAATCTATCAAATCAAAATCTAATCATCAAATTAATGGAATAAAACATTTATGAATTGATGTCATTCAATCATATCACAATCATATGTTCTGGATGAAAATTTATGTTGGTATGTGATATGATGACGATAAATTTTTTTGAAAATAGATATGTCTAATTTATTATTATTATAGTTAAAATGTGACAATGTACGTTATCATTTAAATAAATTAATTCAAATCTAATTTGCCATTTAAATACGCGGGTATTTTGATGAAGATCGATGGTGTTTTGGATTTTGATGAAATTGATTGAATTATGGAAAATTTTTACGAAATCTGATCAATTTGGCGTCCTGAGATGAAGCCAATCTGAGACATCATTAGTGTCACATTCATCCACTGTTCAATGTCGTCGCAATGTCGCAAAGTCGCAAAGTCTTTAAACTAAATTGGACGAGAAAATTCAATTTTCAAACAATTCCGATACAGGTAAAGCAAAAACGTGATTTGAACCACCATGAAATAATTTCATCTGAAACTTTACACACTCGCTTTAAATGAAGTCATCAGTTAGTTTAATTCTGCAATACAGTCATAAAATCACAATTTTAACAAAAGTTTTTCATAACTCAATCCAAACATCTCCCGCAATACGGTTGTGGCGTCATCCATGTATAGCATCAAACAAAAGTCAGATTCTTGCAACTTAAAAGTCATTTCCTATTTCCTAAAGTGTCCTATCTGAATTGTGCCTGAAACATTAAATTTTTATTACATCTCTTACTTAAAAAGCCACACATTAAAAGAAAATCTGCCAAAATGTTCAAATAAATTAGTGAATGAAAAAAAAATATAATTTTATGTGTTTTAAGGTAGAATTGACTTTTTGATGGCCTAAAATGATGACATTTTGATTGGCATATAAGTGCATTTGACAGGTGTATTGCGAGAGAACATTAAAAGGGAGAGTACATTAAAAAGTCAAAAGAATGAAGAGAAAAAATGGTAATAAAAAAATTTTAATAACATATTACACTAAAATTCTTATTTTTTTTATTTTACTTTTTGCAGTTGGTCTTCAATAAACATGTATGTCATTTTAATTATTGTGCAATCACGTGCTTTAACGTTAAAAGTTTTTGAGAATTTTCTAATTATTTTATTCTGATTTTCTCAATTCAATGTGTGTGATTCTGAGCTTTAATTGCAATGCGTCAAAAAAAAAAAAAAACAATATATAAAAAAAGTTTTAATTCAAATTTTTTCAATGAAAAATCTCTTAACTAGCTTCAATGTGAAATTTAATTTAACAATGGAACGCAATTGAAAGACTGATCAAAATACATTCCATCACATGTAATAATAAAAATAATGGTAATAAAACTAATAAAATGAGTATTTATACTGACATTTATGAATATTTAAAAAAACATATTTGTAAAGTCGTAAAAAAACAGATAAATTTATTGACAAAATAAAGAGATGAATATTAACATCACAAAAAGTTATGCCGCGTGCTGGTCTGCGTTTCACTGAAAGGTATCAGTTACATTAAATTACATTATTATTTTTTTTACGGTGATGAAATGAGGGAAGTAATGTTACTTTTTTTGGTAAGTTTCATGCTCAGAAGAAAACTTCAACGAAATTGAATCTTAACGCCATATAAACTTAATTTTATAACAAATTCAAGGGAGATTTCTTCTCATTTTTGATTGAAATTTTTTGTTTCTTTTTTTATTTTATAATGAAACGTGATTAAACTTTTTACGATAAAATAAATAACGATAAATACCTTTAAATTGAGTCATTTATGAGCTTAATTTGAGACACTAAAATTTACTATCTTAACATTAATTTTAATACCCTTGAAATCGGAATCCAAAATTATTTGGCTCAAAATTTAAAGTTGGGATAATGATGAAATTAAAAGTTTTATTGTGATTAAATCGATATTTTTTTATAGCTAATGAATTTTATTTTTAAAAAGGTATTTTTAGCATTTTTTTGTCCAGCGAAATGTGAAAATGGATTTTGTTACCAGTACATGACAAAAAAATCAGTCTGGTTAACAAAATACGCCTTGGATGAATTTGGCTACCCTTTGAAGAAACAAAACGAGAATCTGTCATCGTCTACTGAATCTGTTTGATATTGAAAACATGAAGTAACAAGCTTTCACGAATTTTAAAGTTGCTAGAACCGATCACAGCTTTGGTATGAAGACAGGATGAAAGTTATTGGTTCAGAGAATGCAAAAAACAGGTAAAAGACTTATTTGGTTCAAGCTACTAAATAACACTTCCATATTCTTATTTTGCTATTTTGTTTAGTCTAGAGGTTAACGTCAAGAAAACCATATAATGACCAATTCACGGAAATACCAATTGAATATTCGTGAACAATGAAGGACATTGCTCTGCACAACATAATTCAAAGACTTGGATGTGACATTTGACACTAACGGCCCTTTCAAAGAGCATATCAGCATCAAAACCTCAAAGAGTCGTGCAATGATGGGTTTCGTTCAACGTACATGAGTAGGTTTACGTGATGCCTCAACTCTTTGCCCACGTTAGATCTCATGTGAAATATGCGTCACTTGTATGGTTACCACATCATGAGTCATATAAGATGATTATAGAGAGAGTCCAGAGGCGTTTCACGAGATATATCATCAACCATACCACTTCTTCTCAGGATGTGATGCCCTCATACATAAACAGAATGCTTCTTTTAAATGTTTCATCTCTGATGGACTGAAGAATCCTTATTTGCTTGGTATTTGCTCATGTCACGTCTTGACTGACATTATTCATTCTAATTACATACGGAGCAAATTTGTACCCCGAACAAGCAACCGGTCTAGTCGACATCTAGAATGCTTGCTTGTCCCATATCATCGCACTGATTATGGCAAGTTCGAACCAATCACAGCCATGATTCGAAGCTTGAACAAATTTTTGATGTTTTCTCAACTGAATCCAATTCTGCAAGATAATGGCGTATATCGATTTCTAATGACAAGATCAGAATTTAAAAAAGAAACATGGAATGGATTATTACATGTGGGGTTGTTCACACCACTAGCAGGTGAGGGCAAAAAAAAATTTAAATTAATGGGCTCAAAGCTGGAGGGTTTTTAGAATCTTATGTTGTTGTTTCATGTATCAAAATGACTCATACAACATCACATGCGTTCAACGCCTGGATAGCCACCATGAGACCTCAGTGACAGCATTAATTTTTTGACTTATCTAGTCAGGACCATATAATCTGCATACCCGTTATCGTCATCCGAGGACCTTAGCTTTTATCCTATCATCCTAAGAAGTCACCACCGTTATCTAGCCTTTAACTCATATTAAGTAGACGGAAAACGGGACATTTGAGATTGTTCAGTTTCATGGTCAAAGCGAGAATTGAACCGCCAGAATTTGCTTTTAAACTGTCATAGTAATCCAAGAGAAGTATTTAAATTTTAATCTTCACTTTAGAACAGTGATCTAAAGATAACCTATCACATAAAGACACGTATCATCAAATTTCAATTCCCCATTTTTTTTAAACATCACTCTCATAAATCAGCTGTTCAAATGTTTACTTTTAATTTGTTACCTCACACATTACAAAACTCTTCCATATAAAAAAATATCATTATTATTATATAACGTCACATTTATACAGAAACCAGATAATAATCAAATAAGTTTCTTTCTGTCTCTTTGTTCTACATTTTTTTCATTATTTCATTTCATATTAAAAATACTTTAAAATTCTGCTATCTAGGTTATGTTTATTTTTTGTTTTGTTTAAATTAAAACTCTTTTTTTTCACATATGCTCAATACAAATGATTGTCACTTGCCTGCATTGAATCAGCACTTATAATTTCACCACCAAACCGTTGTGCCAATTCAATCGATAATTTTGTTTTTCCGGTACCTGTCGAACCTAAAATCACAACTAATGGCACTTTTCGTAACATTTTTCACGTTAATTTTATTGTTTTATTTCGGAAAATAAAAAAGACCGCACTACAAAAATCAACACATGCTTTATTTATTTATTTACTAAAAAACTACGTGTATAGAGTACACGTTCGTTATTTTGACAGATACTCATTTTACGAATACTATCAAAGGGAATTAGGGTGAGTCACTAATTTAAAAGAAAATTTTGATAAGAAATTTATTTGTAATAAGTAATTTTTGGGATTAAAATTCAAAACTTTGTACGAAATTCTATTCAAAAGTTTAAAATCGATTTTTTTAAAATCAGGTAAGTGACCACCCTAATTGTAGTATAAAATGGAGTCTCCGTATAAGTACACACTCACACACACAAATACACTTCAATATTTGCGCATAAAAACGGCGCATTGCCATTCATACAAATGCCGGTTAAATACTACAATCATTGTGTACTACACAAAATCTCGTATGTTCTTTTAATTTGATAAATCTCTACCGCATCATAATAACAAGAGTAGACGAGAAATTTATATGTGAGTTTTTTTTTCCTTCTCTTCATATCGCAGTCAATGAATGCATGTCTAGTATATCCACTAGACATGTAATAGACTGCATTATTATTATTATTTTATCTGTTTATATTCTCAATATAGAGATAGATTTTGACATATATATTCACATTGTACACTTGCAAAGTCTATTGCACTTTATGGTTATTGTTCTTTTTGCAAATGAATTTATGTGAGTATGTGAAATTTGATTTTAAAATTCATAGATATTGTTGCATTTTGAAAAAAAATCATAGAAACTAATAAAAAATCGCGTATTTATTCAAATAACAATGAAAATGTGTGTGTGTGTGTGTGTGTATTTGTATAAAATCATAATGAATGCACGTCAGGTGGAAGAGGAAGCAGATAAAAAATGCATTTGTGACATTATCAATTCCGATATGTCTATTGGAAAATTCAATCATTTTAAATAAACTTTTTATGTTTTTCTCAATTGTTGTTTTTGCATATATTTGATAAATGTTTTTTTGAAACAATAAGGAACATGAATAATATTTTGTGTCATTTTTGCATAACAGAAATGAAGTTTCATGAAATATTTATTGAAATTGAGTAGGATAAGTTTATGACTGTTTTGGAAACTTGTATAAATGAAAAATGAGTTTTACGACTCGTCGAAATGGATTTTATTTGATTTTAAGCTTTAAATGAACCAATAGTTGATTATTTTGTTTGAATTTTGAAGCAAAAAAGGATGTTTCTGAAAATTTATTGAATTGAAGAAAATATATAAAAATAACTTAGAATACATAAAAAAATTGAATATTTTTCACAGTGGATTGTTTACCTGATCTATATAAATTTGTTTTGATGATAATATTATTTGAGAAAAACCCGATTAGTCATACGGTTAATCATGACAGGTAACAACACCCATGTTATGAAAAATAAATGCAATAAATACAAATCATTCCATACTCGACACTCCAACAGTTTGGATCACTCTTATAACTTGAATTTTTTATGGTCTTTATGAAAATTCGGAATATTAAAGAGAATGCAATTACTTTTCGGCCGTTGAATTTCTGAATTTTCCGAAATTTGGTCCATAATAAAAATGATATTCATTAATGATTATCAATTTGAGATCTGTTCTACAAAATTTGGCAATTTCTCAAAAAGAAGAATTTGGCAGGTTTCTGCTCTTTTTGTTAAAATAGACTTTAAATTTTGTTGCTCTACTAGCAACGTGGAGATATTGAAGTTCCAAAAAAAATCCCCATATCCAAATGCAAGATGCTGCCAACGTTCGTAAAGCTCTCGTATTGAGTCGAAGATCTCTATTCATTGATGGTACATTGCTTGTTAGATGTTTGTCTAAGACTTACAATAGACAGCGAGTGATGACTATATATGGCGGTCGTCTGAATTTAACCCGAAATCCACAATCTGCTCTTGCTAGCTGCCATGACTTGTTGATGCATGAATATGGCTGAAAATCTCTTCGACTCGAATTTATGACAGTACAGCGTCCCCTAAGGCGGTATCAGCTTTCTCAAGAACAAAAAAGCTGCTGAACTTAATGGTTGTTTGCTTAACTAGTCAAGAATCGATCGTTGTTGCTCAAGCCAAGAATAAGCCAACTAGCCAAGAATAAGCGTTCAAAATTTTGGCCAATTGATGAATCAATGTGGCTTCAGACGAGGTCATCCGACTGCTGATCACGATAACTTACTAACCATGTGATATTACAGAAAGGTAGTGTTAAATTCACACTTGCATCTCTAATTTGACTTCAAATCAGCCTACGGCAAGCTCAAACTTGGTGAACTGTTCGTGATATTTAGAGGATTGCGCATTGAACCAAAGCTTATGCATATAGTGGCCACGATACTGAATAGATCTAAATGTCGAATTAAATTAGGCTAGAATCGCAGGATTCTTAAGGAAGGGCTAAGGAAAACAGAATTCTAAGTTTTCACGTAGCTTAAGAGAGTTCTTTCTTCTGTAATGCTCCAATTAAATACTTAGCACCTTAAAGTCAAACGACTGAAGCAGTTCCTTTCGCTTTCGGCTGATAACGAGGTTTCGAGCCCATGAGTTATCCAATGATCTAAACTCATACAGCTAAGTGATTTTATGATCCAATTCATTAATGACCCTTTAAATCCATCACTTTTCACATTTTTTCTTTCAGACTTCCCATAAGCCATCCAATCAGGTTTTGTGACGTCTTACGATTCAAATTTATCTCAGATATTCAATTCATTTACTCAATTTCATCTCAACATAACATTAAAACACACTAAAAACCACACACAAACACACACGCCATGTAAATTTAGTTGTTTAGCCGGTAAATTAATCGTTCAAAAAACTAGGTCAGTCAATAATTGCTTTTCCGACTACACAGTCTGTTTTTTTTCCTATTCAATAAATACTCAATTCTACTTGTACAAATAGTATAATAAATACACATTTAATACACACATTGTCTAATATTTTATTTAAAACTAAATTGTTTGTACTTCTAAATGAATTTTCTTTTTGTTTTTGTTTCTTTTTTTGTATTTTGCTGTCTGGTCTTCAAATAAGAAAAGTGTATTAAATTGTAAATTCAAATATGTATTTTTTATTGAAAGTATAAATATTTAATGAATATTCTCGATATTTATTTCCTATGTTCTGTTATTGTTTTGTTATTTTATTTTCATTTATTTAAGTTTTCATTGAAACATGAAACAAATACATTTTTAATTCAGAAGAAAATTTTATTGGAAATATTATTTGTTCATTGAAATTAAAATAGATTATCGTTTAATTTTAGTGTTTTTATATCATATTTTTGTATTTATGGGTTATTAGCACATTTTTCATTGTATTTTGAATAAAAGTTTGAAATTTGATATGTTAATCTTAAAAAACCGTTGTAAGGATCACTTTTTAAAAAAAAATTGAGGTAAAAAATTCAAGTAATTAAATTTTCTCGATAGATGGCGTGATTTTGAGCGAATTTATTGTTAAATGAGGATTAAGACCCTTAAAATAACTTTAAACAACGAATCTTTTATCTTATTTTTATACATGACCTTTAAAAAACCGTTTGATAACTTAAAATATTTAAATTCAAAATTTGACCGTTACTTGTAATAAGACCGTTAAATTTAATGAAATTTATTTTTTTTAAATATTTTACTCAAATTTTATTTCAATGTCTTAAGTTATCAAATACAATAAGGATTGCATGACTTTAATTGTTTTTCTTTCTTTAAATTACGATTCAATTTAATTTTTTGTGTATTTTTATTATTTTTTTAGCCATAATTTTAAATTCACCCTTAATGTGGTCGGATATGTGGCGTGATAACAATCAAAAAATCACATGCAATTCACATTTGTAGACATGTCTTAATATTATATGAGTTATGTTAAAAAGCATTAATGATTTCTACGAGATATGTAAAGATTGATATGAAATTTTTTAAATTTATGTGAGACCTTCTCATGGAAAAATACTCGTTTTGACCTTTAAGTGATTTGGGAGTCATATCAATGAAATACAAAAATTTTTCTTTACATATTTTTTTCTTTGTTGAAATTCTTTCATTTCATATGCAATTTTACTTTTTTTACCCATTTTCCCATTTTTTTTTCTTACGTAAAAAATACACACGATCGCAACTTCAAACATGTTTTAATATTAATAATTCACATTAGCATTGAAATGTCGCCGTTTCATCAAAAAATTTGACCGATTTCTAATTATATGTGATTTTTGTGTGTTATTTTATTTTTTATTCATTTTATATTCCTTTCTATACTTCTAAGAAATACTTCATATAATTTATAGAAATATTTCAACCAAAGTCATTAAATATGTCAGTGGCAATATATTTTATTTTTTGTAAAGGGCTGTTATTTGAATGATTTTTACTTTGAGTGAATGAAAGAGGATGCTAAAATCTCATTTAGGTGTCATATTTTTTGAATTTTATATCGTTTTTAAGACTATTTTATGGATCTTATCGACCATTTTGAGTCAGTCGGCCATTTTGAGTAAGTCGGCCATTTTGGTCAGGCGACATTTTCAATGATTGGACACATTTTTCAATGATTGGCGGCATTTTTCAATAATTGGTGACATTGACGCAGACAGACGGACAGCATGACCGCCCATAATACCGGCATTTTCAAGAAAATTGTGGTATGAAATTCTATACAAAAATACGTGAACGATCATAGCGCCACCACAAGGATTTTTTTTCATGTATTTAAACCAATTAGTTCCAAATTTTGACGTTCCACTTTGGGTTCACTTACAAAATAAACCGAGTTGGACATTTTTGCTACTAATTCACTTCGACAAATTCGAATTATTTCTCACCCCTTTAAAATTTGCACAGAAAAAAGATTCATTAGCCATAAAATGCATGGATGGTCAAATTTCTCATATATTTCACATTCGCAGGCACAACAAAAAAAAAAGAAAGAAACTAAAACTGATACTCGTGCATTTGTATGAATTCGTGAAACGTAGAAAAATAAGGCAAAACTACGACTACTAAAATAATAATAAATTAGACATGTCGAAATACTTTTCCTTTGATATTTTTCATTTTTAATTTTAACTGAAACGAACTTCGATACGTGCAAAAATTCATACTGGACTCCTATACAGTGTGATATAAAGAAAAGTGTCAAATTACATTCAAATATTTATATGGAAAAAAAGAAGTTTTGCTTTGACTGAACGATTTTTGTGTTTTTTTTTTTGTCGTTATAGCTCATGTAAAAAAGGGAATTCAGGCCTAAAATTTCATTTTCTTTAATTTTAATTAATTAAGAAAGATGATAAAATTCAGATTACTAATTAATTAATTATAAATTATTTATTGAGACAGCTTGCAATTAATCGAGACAGAAAATTAACAGAAAATCATTAAAAATACAAAACTTTCAGTGCATGTCTCAACTATTAAAGCGTCAATGTGAAATTTCACGTATGTTTCCATCAATTTCTTTTCATTTTCTTCACCTTTTATTTGTTGTTTTCAATCGCATTCAACACGAATAAACATGTTTTAGCTAAAAGGATTTTTCTTTTAATACTTCATACTTTTTTTTTGTTATTCGTAAAAATTCATTTTATTTTTCGCAACATATTCCTAATACTGTTATTATTAATAATAACAATAATAAAAGTCTGGTACGTGTTTCTTCATTTTTATATTTGATTTTTTTTTACATATTTTTATACTTAAAATGCGTTTTTAAGTACACACATAAGTAGAAACAAATTTTCGCAAACAAGATGCATTTTATCTGGATTTCTCAAATTAACACTTTAGGCGAAAACTTGGCACGATGGGATGAAATTTGAAAGTTTTGCGTCAAACAAACCAGCTTTACAACTTTTTTGGATGAGTTTCATGAAATTAACTTCCTTAATTCGTTCATGAAAAGCACTAATTAGGACCAAAATATTCGCTGAAACAAGATTTTCTGCTTAGTGACCTGCTTAGTGCTTTAGTGAAATATAATCATAAAAAATTGTTATCATACCACTGTGCAATAGTTTTGATATTTGTAAGAATAAGTAAGAATTTTTGTAAAATGTAAAAAAAATTTACGTGTTTTTTTTGGCGCAGTACCTTTATGGTGAATGAAGAAGATAAACGTTAATATTACATGTTTGAAGAACGAGAAGGAAACATGAATGATGCCGCGATGATAATCACACAAATATTTATTTGCACAAGATCAATGTTTACGAAAGTTTGGTGAGTATTTTTCTTACTTGTTAACACAAAATTTAATAAAAGATTCTTTTCTTTTGTTTTTGTTATAATTAACTGGAACTAGCTTATGATTCATGAAGGTGTGAAAATGAAACGTGTCTCGAGAATGAGATACTTCGACATTATTTTGGATGACGGATTGACTTTACTTGATATATTTTTTTTTGCTTACAGTATGTTAACCTGTTAAGGTAAGTGTGGATTCCTCGATGACAAGTCTGGGAGGTAAGTGCTTTTGATTTAAATTATCAGTCCAGAAGACTTTAGACAAGTCAAGGATTTCAAATATTTAGGCATAACTTTAGATCCATTATTGAAATGGGGAAGCCACGTTGAAGCACTGAAAAAAACTGGGGCAAATAGTTGGATTTATGTATAGGGCACGAAAAATATTACCCCAAAATATGAGACTTCTGATCTATAATTCCATGATTTATTTACCACTCTCATACATGACGAAGTATGGGATGGTGTAACCAACTCTCGCTTCACATCATTACAAAAAATACTAAACAGGGCATTGAAAAATATACACAATCGACCTTCTCTGACTGAATATTCTTGGTATTAAGGGTATCTATGACATATTTGTCGCGAAATTTATGTTTAAGTGCTTGAATGGATTGATCCACACTGACCTAACATTTACATCAGCCTCTCATTCATACATAACGAAAAATAGAGACTGGTTATGGTTTCCAAGGTGTCACAACGATCGACAGTCTATAACTATGCTTGTTGATGGGTTGTCCGCGAAAGCCGGCGCTCTGCTCTTATTAACGTCTATCCACTCAATTTTCCTATTAACAATTTAGGCAGCTGGGGGGTTACCGTGGAGCTAGCGCTTGCCTCGTATCAGCTTCAATTCTATTCTTCTTACTATCTCTATCTATACTTGATCTTGTATGGGTAAAGGGAAGCCACTTCTTGAAAGCATTGCACTGAAGTGGCCTAACTAACTCCTAATGATTATTATATTATTAATCTAATTAATCTATAATCTAATGTTTTCAATATTTTAATGTTAATTTTGAAGGACATGCAGCACCAATATATGAAAATAATAATTAAGATTAATTAAAAAAATCAAGTTGGCGACTCACTTTCATCGGCATTGTTTTATGCTATCTGATCAAATACAAATAAGATTATCTGGTTGCATCTTTCCAATACATTTCAATCACGTTCAGCGGCTTCAAGGGGCTCTGGGTCTGGGCATGAACAACTATCACCTTAGTCATATTGACTCTAGAGATTCAATGATCAAATAATTCTCTGTACAGAAGGACACTACTGCTCATTTTCTTGTAAGATTGCTTAATATCTCGCTGGGTAAGTACTTCCCCAGTATTGATTCCATAATAAATGTGAAGATGTCTGCGCTGATTAGGTTTCTGCGAAGGTGTGGACACTTTTCTGAACTGAACCAGGTCTAGTGGACTTCTTATTACTTTACTTGATTCTCCAGATTTGATTCCTTCTTCATCAGATATGGTTATATGGGTATGCACAATGGACTGATTTCTGGTTTTCTTCAGTGGGACCTCCCTAGAAACCTTTACAGGACCTTTGAACGACAGTAAGTCTGGTCAACAGAGTCACAAACGAATAACGATCTCACTTAATTGTGTTTATGAAATCCTCAATCCAAGTGTTGAATTGAAATCTGATAAACTTTAATTACCTTTTAATGTTGATTAATTGAAATATTATCACATCAATTTCCATAAAACGAAATAAAATGATCTCATTTTCACTTTTATTTCAATTATTTTGTTGTCTGAAAAGCAATTCATATTTTTTTTGTTTTCAATTTACCAAAAGAAAAAAAGGGGAGAATCATTTCTTTTATTACTTGTCTTACAATCCGAAGACAACACAATAAAAAATCACATAAAAAGAACCCTCTTAAAATTCAAATTGAAAAAAAATTATTGTCTCAACTTAACTGTAAAATGAGCTGTTAAAAGGAAGCGCTCTATCATGACATCACCATCATCATCGTATCTCAGTGGGATACTCAAAAGACTCAGTTGTGAGACAGACACACGAATAATAGTTATAACGACATGTTTTTCACTTCATTAAAATCAGTTTGAATATCATAAACATAAATTTATTTCACTATTTCAATGGGAATTTTATTGTCTCTAACAATTAATAAAATAAAATAAAATACATTCATATAAGGAACAAAAAAAAAATAAAGTGGGAATTATCTCAAGGGTAACATTTACACTTTTTATAGCTAATAATTCACGCGAATTGTCTATTTACTTCTTTTTATAATCCATTTTTTTGTTTAATTTTATTTTATTTGTCTATTTAAGATCGAATCCATTGAACTAAATTCAATTGAACACGTTAAAATGAAAAAAAAACCGCACAGTGATATTTAAAAATATAAATCCTGATACCTGGAATAATTACACATTTGCACGAACCCGACGACACTGGAAAAAAAATCAGACAAATTTTATTCCGTATGATCGTAATTTAAGATCCCTTTTTACTTTAAAATTTGAAGCTTATTTGAAATTAAACACACAAATAAAAAAAATTAAACATCAAAACCAGCTTTAACCCAATTCAAACTCATTCAATTATAGTATAAATTTTTTTTTTGTATGAATTTGAATCGCGAAATGATTTTCTATGAAATGGAACAAAGGAAATATTTTATTTCGTTTTTCTTTTGTTTGTATCTCTTTAAATATAATAAAAATATATGAAAAGAAAAAACAGTGAGCGTAGACAATACGCACCTCTAACAAAAATTTTAAAAGAAGGAAGGAAAAAAAACAAGTATTTTAAAAGATTCCCATAAGAATTTTTATGTGAATTCGTTTATTACCGGAATGAAAGGTAAGAATTGGATCGTTTTGAATTTCGCGTAAATTCTTTTAATTTCATCCTTTTCTAGATTTCATTCAATTTTAAATGGATTTCTTTCAACGACCGTGCACGAAGGAGGAACAAAGAATAGTGAAAGCCAAAATCAATATAATTTGACTCATCAAGAAAAAAATGGCGATATCTTAATTTGAATGATAATTAGTTATCAGTTGTAAGCCATCAAAAAATCAACGGAAAAAAATGAAGCACAAAATTTAAAGGGAATGAAAACCGGGAAACAAGATAATTTACATGGCGTCATAATATGTGTAAGTTTATCTTATTATTATTATATTTTTGCATCTACCCCAGGGTGTTTAATAATAATATTTACAATATATAATCATTTCATTCTTCGTTTCCACTTAAAAATCTCAATTTTTTTTTTCATATATTCATTTTATAACAATATTTTTGGAAGTCCAATTATCGTTTGTTGTTTCGCGACTGATGTTGGCATGCTGGTATGCGACAATAGGAATCAGTGCATTGGCCTTGTTTACCACATCTAATTTAAAAGGTATCGACGTTAATGATCTTGGTAATACCTTTAAAAGACCATTTTTAAAGCACATTTTGTGTTATTTTTTGTTTTGGGAATTAGAAGAAAAAAAATATGCACACGAAAAGGACAAGGAAGACTGTTATTTGTGATTAATGGTGATCATATAATGTATATTTCATCACGAAAACCCAAAAAAAAACACACAATCTAAATCAAATTCGTTGTGGATAATTTCCTGGAAATTGATCATCGAAATGTTTTGTTTGAATTAAATTTGAAGATGAATTTACAAGGTATCTTAATGATTTGCACATAATTTCCAAATAAACGAATAATCTGACTTTTTTATATTTAGATTTTTTTAGATAAAATGGTTATTTGATAAATTGAAAGAGGGAAGCTCCGCTTATGGTAAAATGAGGACCTATCAATTTTAGATCGAGCAAGGATGGTTGGCCAAAGCATCGGTCCTGAGACTACAGTTGAATTAATATTGACTAAAAAATATCAAATTATTTTCGTCCTGTGATTGGTAAATATAAACACTATCTGGTAAATTTTTAATTAGAAATTGAATCCGTTCAGGAACTAAAAAACCGAATAATTTTTCGTTAGAGCAGGGCAGAAATACTTAACTTTTATCAAAAAACATTTTAATCAGATCAAATTTATTTAGACTAGCCTCTTTAGGCTCAAATAAGACTCCATAGAGCTCTCTGAGGCTCAAGTTTTCAACTTTTTAAGATCAAATTCGATTCTTTTGCGAAAATACATAATTTTTATCAAAGTACACATTGACTATATCAAATAGAGAGACTTTTTGTGCATTTTTTGTTCAAGAATAAAAAATTGAAAACCCTTGTATTTCGGTTTCTAGGATAGATACAAAAAATTTTATAGAACAAATGTTTCATTTTTTTGATGGCCCATAAACCTGTGCACTCAGATTGGTAAGTGTGATCTGCACTCATTTTAGAATGGAATGCCACATCTACAAACTTATGTTAAATACTAATTTTTCCAATCAATTCCATTTTTAGTATTATATTTGATTTTAAAATAAAAAAAATCTAGGACAGAACTGTGAACAAAACCAAGTCGATTTTCTGGTAAAATTAGACGAGGTACAACAACAACAACATCAAATTGAGAAAGAAGACATGGACATCATAAATTATGAATGGCCTGATATACCCAAAGAATTGCTTATTGAGATCGGGAAACAATTGATTTTGAAATTGGGAGACAAAGGGATGGTCCTTTCGGACTCTATGGAATTTGCCGTTCCATCGGCTCGTCAAAAGCATTGACATATACATTCATTAAAACACTTTGTGGCTACACAAGCTCACACGAAGGTTTTAAAACTCCAACATTATTTAAACAACTATATGTTAATTCAATGACTGGAATTTGGAGCCTTTCATCAACACTTTAATGGGCTTTTTATTTAAGAAGCACCCATTTGGACCAACTGATAAAGATTAAAATTTTGTAAGAATAAAAAATGCATCTGTCATCAAAAGAGCAGTGATAAAATTATTAAATCTACTGCTGTGTTACAATACAAAAGTAAGACATTGGTTTCATCTAATAGAAGAGGTAAAATTTTGGTTCAGCACCACAAAAGGCTTAGAAGTACCAATTAACTAGATGCGGGTTTACATATAAAACCATCAGCGATGGACAACCAAAATAACCGATGTATTTATATCTGGGTATAAAAATTTGATGAAGCAAAATCGATAAAGTGTATGTTTGAATCGAATTCAAGAAAGAAAACCACTAAGCTACTTAGGGACAATTTTTTTTTCATCTTAGATTAGATGCATGTTATCCAGAAAAAAAAACCGATATTCATATAAAGATCCTCAATTTAAAATGCTAACAATATACCTGTGCCAAATTTACATTACTTGATTCTTCTTCTCCGTTTTATTTATAATAATAATAATAATAATATTGATAACTAAACCATAAATGAATATAAATATAACTAACGGCAAACATTTTTTTTAAGTGTAAATTTTTTTGCTTAGCATATTTGTGTATAAGTATTTTGGTCATTTTTGACCATAATCGCGCACAAAAAAGTAAAAATGATTTTATTTTAAGATTATTCTCTTTCTTTTACTCTTCTGGAAAAGACCAGAAACACCGATTAGATTGAATTGAAACAAGGCAAAATGTAAGCACATGAGAAAAGAATAACCAAAAAATAAGAAGAAACTGAGTTAGCGCAATCTTGATGATCGGTGTCTGATTTGAATCAAAGGATAACTAAATGGTTTTTTTATTTGATTTTAAAGTATATGAATATTTCTTTTCATTTAATCGTTTTGTCTTGACGTGTGAATTTTATTTATACAAATATTAGTTATGGCAGTTCTTGATCGAAACTGCGTGCTATCATCGAAATTTGAAGTAGGTTCAATTAATTAAAGTTGAATTTTGTACAGTTAGGTTGAATATGGTTGGGGAGTCATAAATCATGCTTTGAGAATCAGATAACATGTAAAATGACCTGAAATGTGATCGAGAGTCTCACAAGCTCTTGTACTGAGGATAAAAAGTTCTCTTGATGAAGGACATTCATCATCAAAAAAATCTTATGATATTTTTATTATATTTTTAATGTCAATCCATTTAAAATTTGGCGTTTTTTGTATTACTCATTAGATGGAAAACATTACAATTGACATTTCAAATATTATATGTTTAACATCCTACACTGTGAGATAATAATTCTAGTTTTCTCTAGAAAATTAACGTTAACGATCAAAGTCATCTCAAAACATTGCAAAAATAAGTTTTTGGATTGCATTCAAGTAGACTTTGGACCGTATATCAATTAAAGGCAAGTCATATGAAGAAAATAAAAAAATAAAAATAAGAAGAACGAAGAAGAAATACACTTGTTCTCAGTCAGATGCCGATTTATGTGTTGCATGTAGTACTTTTTGTAAATAAATTGAGTGTATTTTTAAAGTGCAGAACTTATTTCCTCTTTGTATAAATTTAGAATGATGTCTTACACACATTATTATTACGTATTACATTTAAGTCTTCTTTTTTTTTCTGCATGCAAAGAATGAGCATGAAAGAAAAAATAAAATAAAGAACGAAACATTTTAATGTAATAAAACTGTGCAAGAAACAGAAAGAAAGGGGAGTAAGAATTCATGTAATCGCATCATGTAACGCAATAATAATAATAATGATGATGATGGTAAAACAAAATTTGTGTACATGTCGTGTTGTCTGTAAAAATTGCATATGAATATGTGTGTAAGTAAATTATTTTATTTATAATATTATAGAAGCAAGTCAGCGTCAGTCGGTCGTTTTTTTATTATATTTAATTTTGTGTGTGTGTATGTAGCTAAATAGTTTAAATTTGCTTTATTATTCATCATTTTGGTAATTAATATGTCAGAGACTGCAGTAATAATAAATATAATAGTATAAAGTATTTTTTTAATCATAGATGTGCTCACACATGCTGTGTAATAATAGTTGAGATGTAATTTGTTGGTTTAACGGCAATAAAAATAATATAAAAAGTTAGATTCTAAAGATAAATGGACGTACAGTGTATGGAAGAACGCATAAATTTAATCATAATTTAAAATGAAAATGTTTCAATGAGATGTGAAAAATCTTGAAGTTGTGAAATTACAACATGGATAAAAATTGATGGAATTTCAAGCCAGTAGGAGACGAGAAAGACCATCGAGAAGCTTAAAAACTTTTTTTTTTGTTAAATACTTTTTTTGAGCTTCTAGATGGTCCCACTGGTTTCCCACTGATAAAAGTGTCCCACTGATCACTAGTGGAAAACCTCACTGGTTTTGTTTGAGAGTGTAATTGTCATGGGGGTCATTCATCAAAACCATCAAAGGGCCTTAGCTCTGTCATGTGACCTCAAGGAAGAACCACCTTAATTCAACGATCTTTTTGTAATCAAGAGCCTATACACATCACTTGTCAGACTCATTATTGAATTTGGGAATCTAGTCTGGATGCCTGCCTTCAAAATTGACATTGATCGAATTGAGTCAATTCAAAAACAATTTCTATTGTTCTGCCTTAGAAACCTTGGCTGGAAGGAGAGGTTCCATTTACCTCCTTATAGACATCAACTCAACCTGATCAACTTGCTGACTTTACGAGATCGTCAAGAAATTGCTAGTTGCACTTTCGTTCATGACATCATAAATAAGAATATCGAATCCGAATTTACAACATCAAAATTCGAAAAAATGGACCATCATCATGACCTTCGAGTGAAACGAGTCTTCAGGCTTCCTCTTCATCGATATACTCTGCCAACAGCACCATCAACCTGATAACATAATTCTTCATCTAATAGGAGTCTTCTTTCACCTTACAATTAATTCCAATTTGAAATTCAATCACAGGTGAATTCAAATCATCAAAACAAGAATCTCATTTCAACTCCAATAAGATTTCCATTTAAATGACTCCAATTATTCCAATTTTCAAATTCATATTGATTTATTTCATATTTTTGGCATTTATTCATATCAGACTTCAATGTAAAGTGAATGCCAATTCCTGTCTCCGTTACATCAAATTTCCTTTTATCCCGGTTTAAATTCAACAAAATATTTCCGATATGCTATTTTTCTCTCTCATTTTATTATTAAAAGTACAGTAATAACATAAGACTATTATATGATATTTTTGGCATTCAATTCTTCTTAACGATTAACATGCATAAGGTGTTCTGCTGCATCATCATCAATATTTCTCAATTTCATTACCGATATTATTATTATTATTATCAACATCATCATCATCATCATTCTCCTCATATTAATACGGTGGATTATGAATAATTCCTATTGCTTGAAGGGAGAGTTCTATAAATGAATGTAAAAAAATATAATAAAACATGAATGACTTTAATACTAGTCGTCTACCCATGAAAATAATAATGTTATTAATATTGACAACAATACTTACTAATAGAGGCATATTTATCAAGATTAAGGATCAAGTCGAGTATTTACACACAAATAGAGTTTTGTATGTATGATAAACAGACAGACAATAACGAGGTTTTACCTTGATGTAAATGATTGGAGACAATTTCACGGTTAAAATACGAATGAGAGTTAGTTGAAATTTAACTTTGAAATTTAAATGCCTTAAATTGATGATTTTGATTAAAAAAATTTACAAATGAATGCCAAGGTCAAAGGTAATCAAATTAATCTTCTCATAGAACATCGTGATCTAAAAATTTAACAGACACAAATTTGAAAAATGATGGATCGTCTCACATTCATTTGAGAGAAAAAATTTGCCATTGATGAAATTGAAGATAAATTTCATTTACAATTCATTTAAAAATAAAATAGCTGAATCAGTTCATTAAAAGTTGCCATTACCTTTTTAATAGCTTTTATCTCTTAATTTGATTAAACAGTGTCAAAATTTGACATAGGCTTATACAATTTTTTTATTTTTGGATGTTGCGAATTTTGATTCGAAAGAAATTTAAGAATAAAATGTAACATGAATGATTTCCATACATTTGTATATGAAAGACACACACAAATTAGAAAGGCATCTTGATCTCATCAAATAAAAATAAATTTTTGTATAAATTATAAGCCGCTTTCTTAAGGTACACATATTCAGATAAAGAACATGACAAGCATGTCACTTAAAAATCAAAATAAGCAAAAAAAAGTTGTTTCAAAAAAAAATTAAAATTTAAAATAAAAAAAAAACACTAGTTGCGTGTTATTTTACTGCAAAATGGGTTATTGACCTCTTTCATTATCTTTAAAGAATGAATGCGAAAAAAGAGTAATATTAATAATAATTCATGTATCTCTTTGGTATTTTTGGCCAAAACCATAAAAAAAAGTTCAGGTCCAGTTAAAACATCAAAAAAAAAGACTAAAATAAACTTTTCAAAACTCCTTTCACTTTACTCAACAATTTGCACGTACAAGTGTAGGAACAACATTCTTTTGGTGTTCTTCTTCGGGCGTTGTTTTGTGTGTGTGTGTGTACGCTTAAAAACATGAAAAAACTTTTGTTTTTTTTACTCTCTTTTGCATATTTTGTTTTAAAGTAATTTATTCTTCCCTCATATCATTATTATTCCAGAAAGTTCTGGGAATAATTTTAACTGCGTTTGAAATTTTAAGTTTGATTTCAGTTCGATGATGTAACTTTATTGCCATTGAAAGAAGAAATTTGTATGGATTTGAATTGATTTTCATCTTGTTTGATAAGAGCAAATTATCCATAGTCTAGACAAACTTTTAAGGCTTTCTCAACTCAAAACCTGGAATACAACATCACATTATAATCGCAACCCAGTCAAAATCTAAAACCTAAAAAACCTTTAAACTCTAAAATACAGTCTAAAAAACCTAAAAAAACCTTTAAGAAACCTAAAAACCCTCTAAGAAACCTAAAAAGCCTCTAAGAAACCTTAAAACTCTAAAATACAGTCTAAAAAACCTAAAAAAAACTTTCAGAAACCTAAAAAAATTCTATGAACCTAAAAAGCCTCTAAGAAACGTAAAACGCCTCTAAGAAACCTTAAAACTCTAAAATATAGCCTAAACACCTAAAAACTCTAAAATACAGTCTAAAAAACCTAAAAAAACCTTTAAGAAACCTAAAAAGCCTCTGAGAAACCTAAAAAGCTTCTAAGAAACCTATAAACTCTAAAATACAGTCTAAGAAACCTAAAAAAAACCCTTATGAAACCTAAAAACCTTCTAAGAAACCTAAAAAAAACTTTAAGAAACCTAAAAAGCCTCTAAGAAACCTAAAAAGCCTCTAAGAAACCTTAAAACTCTAAAATACAGTCTAAAAAACCTAAAAAAAACTTTCAGAAACCTAAAAAAATTCTATGAACCTAAAAAGCCTCTAAGAAACGTAAAACGCCTCTAGGAAACCTTAAAACTCTAAAATATAGCCTAAAACACCTAAAAACTCTAAAATACAGTCTAAAAAACCTAAAAAAACCTTTAAGAAACCTAAAAAGCCTCTAAGAAACCTAAAAAGCTTCTAAGAAACCTATAAACTCTAAAATACAGTCTAAGAAACCTAAAAAAAACTTTAAGAAACCTAGAAAAAACTTTAAGAAACCTTAAAAGCCTCAAAGAAACCTAAACAGCCTCTAAGAAACCTAAAAAGACTCTAAGAAACCTTAAAACTCTAAAATACAGTCTAAAAAACCTAAAAAAAACTTTCAGAAACCTAAAAAAATTCTATGAACCTAAAAAGCCTCTAAGAAACCTATAAGCTCTAAAAAACTTTAAGAAACCTAAAAAACCCTTATGAAACCTAAAAACCCTCTAAGAAACCTAAAAACTCTAAAATACAGTCTAAGAAACCTAAAAAAAACTTTAAGAAACCTAAAAAAAACTTTAAGAAACCTAAAAAAAACTTTAAGAAACCTAAAAAAAACTTTAAGAAACCTAAAAAAAACTTTAAGAAACCTAAAAAGCCTCTAAGAAACCTAAAAAGCCTCTAAGAAACCTTAAAACTCTAAAATACAGTCTAAAAAACCTAAAAAAAACTTTCAGAAACCTAAAAAAATTCTATGAACCTAAAAAGCCTCTAAGAAACGTAAAACGCCTCTAAGAAACCTATAAACTCTAAAAAACTTTAAGAAACCTAAAAAACCCTTATGAAACCTAAAAACCCTCTAAGAAACCTAAAAACTCTAAAATACAGTCTAAGAAACCTAAAAAAAACTTTAAGAAACCTAAAAAAAACTTTAAGAAACCTAAAAAAAACTTTAAGAAACCTAAAAAAACTTTAAGAAACCTAAAAAAAACTTTAAGAAACCTAAAAAAAACTTTAAGAAACCTAAAAAGCCTCTAAGAAACCTAAAAAGCCTCTAAGAAACCTTAAAACTCTAAAATACAGTCTAAAAAACTTAAAAAAAACTTTCAGAAACCTAAAAAAATTCTATGAACCTAAAAAGCCTCTAAGAAACGTAAAACGCCTCTAGGAAACCTTAAAACTCTAAAATATAGCCTAAAACACCTAAAAACTCTAAAATACAGTCTAAAAAACCTAAAAAAACCTTTAAGAAACCTAAAAACCCTCTAAGAAACCTAAAAAGCCTCTAAGAAACCTAAAAACTCTAAAATACAGTCTAAGAAACCTAAAAAAAACTTTAAGAAACCTTAAAAGCCTCAAAGAAACCTAAACAGCCTCTAAGAAACCTAAAAAGCCTCTAAGAAACCTTAAAACTCTAAAATACAGTCCAAGAAATCTAAAACAACTTTCAGAAACCTAAAAATTTTAAGAAACCTAAAAGAACTTTACTAAAACCGTCTAACTTACAATAGTGTTAGGAATTTGAAAAACCGTGTCCATTTGAGTAAATTATTTTGATTTCAAAAAAGAACAAAACGAAACCAAAAACTCCACAAAATTTGAGTCCTGTCATAATTTAATGTCAAATTCAATTATAAATATTTTTTTTTGATCACATTAATTTCAAACCATTCCACAGTGGCCAATTTTCCGGTCAATATTTAAAATTTAACCGAAACCAACCAAAATATAACCAATTCAAGGTAATATAAAAATAAATACTGAGAAAAATATCCTTTTTTTATTCAGTTAATTTTTTTATATTTTTTCCTTTAATTTCAAATTACATCAATGCAATATAATGCACTTAAATGCGTCATTCTTCTTCTTTTATTTTTATTATAACATTCACCTGGTTTTGTCATCTCATTTTTTTTGTATTCTCCTTCACAGGATAATAATAAAAATAATCATTTATACATTTAATGATAATGCACCGTACAGTACGAACTTAAGAAAAAAAATAAAACAAACTATTTTTTTTTCCTTACAATTTTTTTTATTATTATTATTTTTATTTTTTCTTTCATTGATTTTAAATGCCAAAAGCCGTATTTTTAAATGTAAAATGAAATGAAGAAAAGAAAAGGATATGAAAAAATGTATTCATTCATTGAATTGAAATTTCTTTCGTTTTATTTTATTTTAAGAACTAATAACAACAATAATAAGAGAAAGAAAATAAGAAGAAAAATAAATGTATTTTTCTTGGAATGAAAGATAAAAATAGTTTGTATTTAATTGAAATCAATGTTGCAATCTTTCATGCTTTACGGATTTTAAATGTAAATAAACGACTGGAATTGACAATGAATGAAGGGATGAATGGAATCTCCAATGAGGAAAGGACTGTGTATGTATGTTATTCTGTTTCATGCAAGAGCGAAATTGATAGAGTAGAAAGATAATGAAAATTGAAAGCAGAATAGGAGTTTGAAGGTAATGAAGCTTTGAAATATTATGTCTAGCAATCAATCAAGATTCGTTCAGGACATTTATTTTACAGTGGAATTTACTTTAGTGTTTGTTTTGTGTGTTATTTTGTTGGATTTAAAATTGTGATGTTGATTAAAGTGATGAAGATATTAAAAGGATTATCATGGTAAAATTGAACTCTGGTCATTTTTACATGAAAGTATCATTTTTAAGGAAGAACGCCCTCTAGACGAAGTGAAGCAGAACCACAGGAGTATAATTCGACTTAATTTTTAAAGTAAGTCCAGAACTGATCGATCAAAGGTTATGCAGTTTGTCAACCTGGGAGCGCTGATACGGGCTAATAATGATTCCTCTGTCGAAATCTATGGACTACAACGACATCTCCGTTCCAAACTCTTGACCAACAAAACCAAGTTTGTAATCTACAAGACACTAACAAAGCCTGTAACATTATATGTCAGAAACCTGGCCAACCACCAAGAGCGATAAACAAATGCTACTTTCGTTCGAGAGCAAAGTACTATGAACAATGTGCGGTGCTAAACTGATGGACGGAAGATGGTGACGTAGATACAGTTTTGACCCAGAACGAGCATTTGGGGACGAAAGATTGTAGTAATCGTAAAGGTAAACATATTAAGATGGGCCGGACATTTAGCTCAAATGGACCCTAATCGAGTTTCAGCAGGCCTTTGCTGTACTTGGTGGTGCAGTTGGTCACGTTGCAGATTAGCAATTTATAAGCCGCTGTTCAAATCCCGACGGTGTCTGAACAAAACACCTTTTCTTCAAAAAGGTTCAGACTTAAAACAAGTTTAAACTTGACTCTGGAACTGCTTCGGCCTCCCAAGAACCGTCTCTTGCAATAAATCAACTATATCAGAAGAGGATGATACAACAAAAAAATCACAGCAGCAAAGGATGGGCAGCATAGTTGGTGTCTTAACTATAGACCATACACATCAGATTCTTCGGTGCTGGTCCACCCAAAGCAAGATGGTTTGACAATCCATTCGAATCTGTTAAAATGCAAAACTGGCAACAGGTGGCGTAAGATAGAAAGCACTGGAAACAGATCCTTCAACAAGCTTTGACTAAGTTATTGGTTGTATAGCCAGCTAAATAGGTAAGTGGATCCCAATTAAATTGATCTAGACTAAGCTAAGAGCAGCGCCTCGTATCGATCAAAAATAAATCATACAACAATCAAAATTAATCCACCTCTTCAAATTGTCACCAAAGTCATTGTACTTTATCTCCTTTTAATCTAATATTTACCCTTGACTTGTTCCAAAGTTTACCGACCCCATAAAACTAATAATAATATTCTTTCTTCCACTCTTCTATAAACACACATCACACAAGATAGCCAATAAGATATGAATAAAATAAAAAGTTTATTCCACCACTTTCAAGAAGTTGAGAGAAAAAAAATCCCAACGATCGGTGGCACAAACCAATTTAAATCCGGTTTTGGCAAGATATCACAGCTTTTTTAATATATTTAATGATTTCTCTAGTAAGAGTAATAACAATCATATAAATTGTCAGAGGTTGAGATTATGGATTGATTTTTATTCATATGTAAGTAAGTTTTTTTTTCCTTTAATTTAATCGAAGAAACATTCTTTTTATTATGAATAAATTATAGAAGTACATATTCAAATGTTGATTCACTGAGAGAAGAAATTTGTCCTTTAAAGAGAAACTTACATTAAGATTTTATTATAGAGCGAGTGAATTTTCTTCTACCTGTGACAGTGAAACGTTCAATATAAAAAACAATAATCATTAATATTATTATTATTATTATAATTTTTGGGGACTATCGTTTTTTTTTAAGTTTTCTTTCTCTTTTTTTTCAAAATAATATTTTTAATTTTAATTTTAAACAGAATCAAGTCACAGTAAGAAGTGAACCTAGACAATGATTTTTATGTTACATCAAATGGGACGATTATGTGTTATACAAATGGAATGAATATTTAAATGATGTCAAAATCAGATTAGCGGCATCATTTTTGTTTGTAACCGTGGTAAGTTTTGTTTATTTTTGTTTCTTTTTTGACATCACTGTCAATTGAAATAAAGAAGGTGAGTTTTTTTTGAATTGAGTTTTGATTTTTCTAATTTTAATTAAACAATTTTTTTAGCCATGTGAAAACTACGATTTAATGAGAGCTATTGTGATGAGGTTTTGGCGGATGAAGACGAATCAGTTCAATAATTTCTTGGACCAAATTTTGAAGCTGATGAAGTACAAGGTGAGTAATTTCAATCTAATGAAATGACTATAGAAATAAATAAATGTACTGTGGTATGAACAAACTCAAATTGAATTCAAATAAAACTAAATGCATGATAATAAGAGAACGAGAAACAGGAATAAGAAACATAAATTTAAGTGGAGATGATATAGAAATAGTGAAAGATATGAAATATTTAGGCATCATTGTAGATCACAATTTGAACATGAAAAAGAACGCAGAATACGTCACAAAAAAGATGTCAAAAATGCTAGGCTTCCTACGAAGACATCGAAAAAAAATTGACAAAGAAACTCGCCTGATGCAGTACGATTTTATTTTTAAATAGCGACACAGAACTGAGAATGCTACAAACAGTATAAAACGGAGCGTTGAGAATTATCACATATCACATAGTAAAATTAAGGACGTGCTCGAAGAAACTGAATTATTAAATGAAAGGCATAGGATATATTTTAACGTGTTAGTTTTTATTTTTAAGACAACAAAAACCTCTTCCCTGGATACTTGTCTGTTAATATTCTCATACAACATCATTCCGCTGTTAAAGCCCAGAAACAAAACCAGTTTCAGTAGTCATCTAATCAAATTTTATTACAACTAAGATCTTTTTTATTATTATTCTACTTTATTACACATTTGAAGGAGTGAAACATTAAAAATGTCCATTTCACATAAAACGTACTTTGTTATAAAGAAATTAGTTCAAATTAGTGTTTTACTTCAAATGAAACCGTCACAGTTAAAAGCATTATCTTTTCAGGAATTTCTGGTAATTATTGAGATCAAAAGTAAAATATTAAGAAATATTTATAAAAACAAGAAGCTTTTTAAGAATTTATTTCAAGTAAAACTTCATAGTTTGAATCTGAGATGACGCACAATAAGGAAAAGTGTATTTCAGTAACTTTGTACTATTTTCTTTTTATTTCATGAGCCGATTAAATTTTGATATACCTTTCTCTTGTTTTTGCTCTATTTTGTTTAAAATTTAGTTCAAATATGCTTAAATTTGAGAAGTATTATGAATAGTAGAGTGATTTCAAGTCGCATATGCAATTTTAAGGTGTTAAAAAGTATTAAATTTACAAAAATTAACTCAAACTTCTTTCTAATATAGCACAATCTTGAAACAGAATTAACATCAATAGTCATTGAATAGTGAGAAAAAACCCAAGTAGTGAAATAGTAAAATAAAGTTCTTACCATATTTAGCTTTTATCTGATCGTATCAAATGACATCAGTGCTTTTATGGGCAATGCGTGTCCACGGTACCAATTTAAAGATCTCTTAATTGTTCAGTTTTACTACTTCATGTCATTAATCCTCCTTAAATTGAAGATTTGAAGCAAAAAAAATTAGCATTCCATTGACTTTATTTGAATTTTTTTTTGCTTGAAAATTCTTAATTTGAATATCATTCCATATATCTTTCACTTTAATAATAATGTTCAGTCAAGCAACCTAAAAATTAACACAAAGCTCAATATTAATAAAAAAAAAATGTCTTAATACCTTTAAATTAAAGTAACAAGCAAGTTGATTTTACGAATCATTCAATTACACATGTAATTCCGAAACGAAATAAATATTTAAATGATTGAAATACTTTGTTTGGTAAATCTATCATTTTGGACACACATCAACAGCTCTAGGTTTCAGTGTATAGAAAAAAGTGCTAGATCACTTTTTTTTTATACATAAATTTCGATGTCATTGTACTAAAAACCGAGAGAATTCAAAGAAAATGATAAAAAAAAAGTCCGAACTAATGTACTAGAAAAATTTACATATGTAAAAAAAAATATGTTAAGACACAAAGTAAATATAAATATTCACCTGTTACTCTGATCTGATCTCAATGAGTAACAAAGAGTTTGTGTGTTCACTCAATTGAGTTCATTCATAATAATATATTAAATTATGATTCGATTATCATTTTGATTTGATCAATACATGTGTCCATAATTATAATGATTAAGAATGATACAACTTCTCTGCTTAATTTTTTTTTTATTCTGTTCGATTGAACAATCCAAGATTATAAGTCAAGCACCTTAATTTTGTTTCATTTATTTTATTGATTTGCATTTTTGTCGGCATTGCCTACCTCAAACTCATTCCACTTCTAAATTAGAAATTAATTCTATTTATGGTGCTTTTTAAAAGAATTATTATGACATTTGATACATATGTTTATTTTCAATCTCTCTCTCTTTCTCTTCGTTTTTCTTTATATGATATGGAAATTTAATGAAGAAACGTAATAGAAAATGAAAAGAATCGAAGAAATTAATATTCAAAAATTTTATACGTGTTTTTTTCTACTGTTTTTATTATTAAACTTATTTTTTTTATTTTGTCTATGGCTAATTCGTAACAATCATAGATGGGACCCAATTTCTTGTTTAGAATCCGAATAAAACAACGTAGAAGAATCATGTTTTTTTTGTTTACTTTCAATACACCTCACTTTAAATTTCAAATTATGCAATATATATTTTAATATAAGTTTATTTTTTAGATTTCATTATGAATAGTTGGATAGAGACAAACACACTTCGATGCCAGCTTAATGGTGACAGTAGAAATTATAAGAAATTAACGACATGATTGGTTTTAGCTTAGATCTAAAGGGCCACAAATTTTCTGGCATGGAACACTAGGTTTGCTTTCCATTTTCAAGCCTGAAGTTTTGACCCTAGTGGCATCCAATTTAAAAGTAATAGTGTAAATGTGAGAATCGGAGCCGACTTAAAAAATACTCTTTTACGCGTGAAAAAGAATAAAAGACTCCACAGACGATTTCAGCCAAATTGCGTGACGGAATTATGAAATCACTTAAAAGCTCACTTGGTTTTCAATAGCGGAGAAATCCTTTAACGAGATTGTGCAAGATGTTTCAGATTGTAATAAAATAATCTGCAATCTTACTGAAGACTGTTCCTTGATTTACCGTCTCAACGTCCCTATTCCAAAAGTAGCCAGTTTGTACGCCCTACCAAAAATCCAGTGAAAATGAGACCAATCTGTTCAAACATCAACGTGCTTACTGAAAAGTTAGCAGTCTGGTTGTTAGACTATGTGATTAAAATACCAATTTAAAATACGCAAAATACAATTTTGGCTGTAACATAAAGAAATCACTGAACTTAGTAGACAAGGTCAAGAATGTGACTGTTAAGAAAGGTCATAATTTATGCAGTGTAAGGGATAAAACCCTTACAGTATGTTAGCTCAAACACATCTTTCTCTTATATGTGAAACTTTGTAAAGAGCAGACACATTTGTCCGAGATCAGCATTTTTTAATAAAGCTTTGAAGTAAAAATAGAACCTGTGTTGGAGTTATAAACCTCACAACAGTTTCGACCTTCAGGATATGTTGACCAATTTTTCTGTCGAAGACACATCTGCCTGAAACAACATCTCATCCAAAGTACTGTTCCTTCAGATGAAATACAAGCGTGTGTCGAGGTAGCTACAACATGCATGAAACAACCTATTCCAATTCGATAGAAAGTTTTACAAGCAATACTCAGGCCTCAGTATGGGTAGCAAACTATCACAACTTCTGGCAAATTTGTTTATTTGTGATCTCGAAGAGAAAATAGTAGATTCAGCTGAATTTGATAAAATTCATGATTTTCTTACAAAAGGTAAGTCACATTGTAGAACTTACGATTCATTCGATTCCAGTTAAATATTGACTTAAAAGACCATTTAAAAAATTAGTAAGAAATATACGTTTCAATATAATACTAATAACAATAATAATATTAGGTGTCATTAATTCAAATTACTATTAAATCATTCTCATAATAGTCGATTCACATAATAAAACGTTTCTTTATCAAAAAAAAAAAGTAATAATCATTAAAAATGGTAAAACATTAAAAACTGAAATAAAAACTAAAATAAAATAAAATCAGAGAAAAGGTTTAAGAGAAAAAAAACCTGAATAAATTATTTTCTATCAGAAATGGAATTGATAAAGCAGAATAGAAAAAGAGATTATATTTTAAATACATTTTGATTTTTTTTTGTCTCCTAACAAAATATTTATTATTACCAAATATATCATTCAGTTACACCTGATGCTAATGTTTATTCTTTACTTACATTTTTTATTGCTTCTCATGGTGATGTCCCGTGTCCATTATTTTGATTGTTATGTTGTGTGCGTTGTGTGTATTGACATCAAAATCTGTAGAGAATGAAAATGCATCGTCGTCATCATCATTATCACAAATAAAATTAAAGAAATATTAAAAAGAAAATTTAGGTTTTTTTTTTTAAATGAAACAGGTTAATAAACCAATTATGTTTTTTTGTCATACAAGTTCAAAACTATCTTCAAATTATGGTTCAGGTGAAAAAGTGAAGGGAATCAAATATTTCGGTTTATGGGCATTGTTGTCATACTCGAATTTTGTATGATGTTACAAAATACCTGTTTGTCACATCATTAAAGGGTTTTAATAATTAGAATTGATTTTGTTTGTGAGTCAATGACCTTTTAAAAGGTTGTTTTTGACATGATTTAATTTCGTCATAGTTTTTGGGACTTCTCATGGTAAAATGAAATTTTGAATTGTCTTTAATTAGCACAGACCTTAAAATGACTTCACTTCAATGGAGAGGATGTTAGTCATTATAAGCTCCCTCTGACTTTCTAATGACTCAGCAAGGACTTACTAGTGTAAGGTGTAACTTGAATTTTACGTCACTGGTAAAAAAAATCTCCTAATTTCCATTAATTTTAGTTTCAGATTATTGTCACCAAATAATGTCAAATGCCTTGAGACATGATTAAAACAATTCTAATTCCTAATAAAAATACAAATTCAATACCAGTTTATTTGTACATACATAAAAAAAAACGTTACCGGCAAAAGGCAAATATAACTACCCATTTTATTTGTTTCTATGAATTACAAAAACTCCAATTCATATCATTTCATACAATAAAGTGTATGCAAATCTATGACACGAGACTATAAACCGGCCATAAATTAATTTTCAAGGTTTTAATTCATTATTTCTGTGTTTTAGCATGAAAGTGTTGTTTTTTTTATGATTTAAAGTGTGTGTGTCTTTTATATTGTGATATGAATCCAGACAAAATTCACACTTCAAAATGTGTCTGCTAATTTTTTTATGAGATTAATTTGCATTATAACAGTTAACTTGTGCCAGATAAGGAATTAAATGGAACTTTTATGTTGATGTTTTTTTTTGTGTTATTGACACTTAGGATGTTGAGTAAAAAAATTAATGGGAATTAAAATTCCCTGGATGAATATCATAATGCTATAAAAGTTAAAATAATTTTTCTTGTGTGTCTTGACACAAAAGTTTGACATTTTAAGGCGTATTTCGTTGATTTCACTATTGACCATGAATTCAGCAATGTCATGGCTCTATCCTACTCTTAGGAACTTGCCAAACACAGCTTAGCAAATTTTGAATCAGATTTTAATGGCAAACATCGTTTGATCATTGAAAGCCCATTCTCATGACAAGAGGACATTAGTGGTCATTTTGAAAAGTTGCACAAAGAGCCTTTTCCATGCTAAGTTAAACCTTCAAGATTTTTATGCACCTTAAGCCATATCACCAAGTCTCTGCCCTGTAAATATCATCACGTGTCTTCTTCAATCGTGAGAATTAATCAAATTTTTGCCAATTACGAACCTAATCAATAATTTTGTCCATCATTAAGTAAAAAATCATTTAAATGTTAGTTACAGCAAATGTAAAAGAAAAAAATAATAAAATACTAACAACTTCATTTCATTGATTTATGGAAAGGCTACACCTCCCAATTCCCTTTTTTAAATGTTTTTTTTTTCCTTCCATATTCATTCAAATCGATCAATTTAAATAAAAGTTCTCATTGAGCACGCACACACTCAGCAATATGAAGCAATTAAAGGCTGTAGTCTTTTCATATAACTATCACTTTATGATTATGAAAACGTTGTTTCTTTTTTTTTTAATAAAAATATTAACAATCACACTCTGTAGTAGTTTAACCATGTGAGTTTTGATTAATTGAGTGATTACTCTGTAAAAACTAAAATAAAATTATAACGAGAGTAAAAAAAAGAAAAAGAATATTTTTGTTCTTACCTCTTTGTTTTTTTTCTTGTTTTTACTTTTCTTAATAAAAACAATAATAGGTTGCCTTCTCTCAGTTTGTATCAGGTTTGTTTTTAATCTCTTATTCTCACCGCTTTTTTCATATTACTATTTTTTTTTAAATTTAATTTTAAGGAACAAACAGAATGATTGTTTAATTTTGATTATTAAGAGAAAAAAAATTAATTGTTCAAGTGGTCCTCTTACTTCTTAAAATTATCTTATAAAAAAAGATCAAATGATTGATAAAAATACTAATTCTAGGACATCCTACTCAACGCAACACAGGCTTACTCATGAAGAGAAGTAAGATTGTATCTTTTAAAGGTTTTTTATGCAGAATATTTAATTTCATTTTGTGGGAAATCAAAATAATATTAATTTTAAAGAAAAATGAAACGGTTGCTTTAATAATTTTAATATTTATTTTTAAAGCTGAATAAAAAAATTATATTTTTTTAAAATTTAACCCTTCATTACAAGGAAAATAAATTGCCATAGATTTTTTGACAACTAACATTAGATACACACTTCAGTATCGAACCTAAGAAAATTTTTTACTTATTTCTGTATTTGATCGACAATTCTTTTCAGTTATCTTGTTAGATTTTTATATGAACCTAGGTTTTATTAACTCATTGACATGTTGTGACATGTCACTAGACTGAAGTTATCAAAGACCTGATTAGCCTCATAGAGGGGTTTTTGGACTACCTTGACCTATCCTGACACCCTGCTGATATCATCATAGACTTTTACCATGACATTTAATTTTTTGCTGGTCTTCAACTTTTTCTCCGTTTGAATCACAAAACTAGCTCTGAAGGGTCCAATAAATGAAATCCCGATACAAGTCATTGTATTTTTTTATTGTCTAATGATCTGCATACTCATCAATAACTTTTTCCTTAATTATAATGATTGGATTCATAATGAACATTTGAAGAAAACTGCAATAACTTTAAAATACAAATGTTGCATAAATAAGCCAATTTTCGAACTGCCAACAGATGTTAAAATCATTGATATATGCTTGCCACCTGAACTTCATTTGATGCTTGGTGTTGCAAATAGAATATATAAAGATTTAGAGAAAAAATTCCCTTTCATATCATCCCTTTTCATTAAAAAGTAAGCCTCACTAGAATGAAACAATTCGGTTTCAATGGCAAAGTCTGTAGAAAATTGATGAAAAATTATAAACTATTTATTAATTTATTCAAAGACATAATTATTTTATGAAGAGGAAGAAATCGTAAAATTTCAAGAAAATGACATCATCAAATTTGTTCATATTAATTAATATATTAATTTTTTGTAATTAAAAATAATAACAGATTGTTGCTTCGGCATTAATTCCGATCGAGAAAATTAATTTACATACAAATGTCGAAAATTTTAGTCAAACATGGACAACATTGAAGATCAATTAAACAAGAAAATCATATATCATTTTCAATCATTTTAAAGACATTATGATGAATCATTATTGCATTTTAGGTTTCTTTTCAGAACAAGCAAGTGAGTTACTGTACCATGGTTTTCGCGTTCCAGGCGTTCCAAAAACTTGATTTTATTAAACAAAGGGTCCTGAGAGGGCATTTTGTGAAATTAAGGTCGGGTTTCAGACATTCCTGAAAAAAAAATCTAAGGGATAAAACGTTGATGAGTAATCAGATTGTTCGAGAATAAAAAAATACAGTGACTTGTATCGGAGTTATTCAATTGAACCTTTCAGAGGGCGCTGCGTGCTGATTTTGTAATTTAAACGGAGAAAAAAAATTGAAAACCAGGAAAAAATAAAAGAATCAGGATATTACGTACTAAAGTTCTGTATTATTATGTATGAGACTTACACGAATTTTTAAAAAAAAAACTAAATCTGTATTTAGCCTTTATTTCGATGTACGAACAGTAAATCGAACTGTCAAACTTTAGATGGAGAATCGAAAATGGATATTGCAATTCTGTAAAACTTTTTATATGAAATTAATTTCACTTACAAAAATCGCTTCAAATTAATTTCAAAGTACAAGACCCTTTTGAGAAGTGAAGGGTTAATTTCAGAGCGTTAAATAATTAACAAACTGTTGAAATATGTTGCAAAAAAACAAAAATCTTATCTTTGAATCTACTTTGATCACTTTTTCATTTATTCGTTCAAAATCCAATCCTTCAGATTTTTATTAATTAAGTCCGTCTTCGCGTCCTAACAAAAAAACATAAGTGTTAATTTATTCTTGACTGTTTCAAAGATTTTCTTTTTTATTAAATTTTTTTATAATTTGTCACACCGGTATCAAAATTATTTTGGTTTTTGCATTAAAATGTAACATTTACAGCTTTTTAAGCATTTTAAGCATATAATAAGAAACAAAGTAGGACGTGAGTGTGAAAAGACAATAAGCGCATTTCCAGGAAATCTTCAAATCCCTGTGAGCGTTTATCATAGATCTCCGTCTGCGAACCAAGTTAATTTATACTGCGAGGCATTTTCAACTTACAGTGTAGAGCATACAAATGTGACATAGACAGACAGCGGTCGAGTGCCCACAATACTCAAATTTTATCAAAGCATCGAGAAAAGTCCAAAAAAACAATGAATATTTAGGACAATAAGTTCATAAAATTTATATTATGCCACTTACTGTTAAAAAGGCTTTTAGAGGTCAATCAACTTCTTGTTACGGTATGATTTGATCAAATTTGAATAAAAATAATTATGACTTGTAAATGACATTGCATTACATTAAAATGATTATTTTTAAATTAATATTGTTTATTTCTTGATATTTTATTAAAAGGAGTGCGTTTTCTGTGTTAAATTCGTAATGAACTTCTTCTAAGTACACTCTTTAATAAAAAAAAAGGGGAAATGCCCGTATAATTTACAAAAATTAAATCTATTTTTATTTTGCCGGTTTTGATATGATATTATTGAATTTGATGAATGTTTTCAGTCAATATCGCACAAAATTCCACAATTCTTTCAAAAAATTGTATCGGAGAAATCTTTTGTTGGCGATGCCATTGATTTAATAAGAGCGACCTTTCAGACATTTGTTGAAATGTAAATTCTCTCAAAAAATCACATCACCACTTCTGGACTTCAATTAAAAGGAAATAAGTGTGATTCATTCATTTAATAAAAAAAACATTAAATCGATAAGAAATTTCAAATTTTTGCGAAAACCATATGGTAAAAAAAAATAAATTCAACGCTTTATCATTAGACTAAATGGCAATAAATTAAACCAAATATGCAAAAAACATATACAGAAAAAATATAAAAAAACAATAATAACATTTAAATTTAAAAATATTAAGAAAAATGCATTACCATATTTTATATTCAATTTTATAAAAGTGCATGACGTCAATTGTTTCATTTCATTCCTTGTTAATAATAATTTTTTAAGTGTTTTAAAAATTAATTTTTGATGATAATATCAAACGCTCTTTTAAAATTTACTTGATTTTTTTTTCTTTTTTTACCATTTAATAAAATGAAAGTTCAAGTCAGGTTATCTCCAAAAAATTTGTTTATATTTGATTAGAAGAACTTTTGTTTTCTTTTACGCTTCATTTGTTATTTGTTTTTCTTTTCGTGAGAAAATTAACCTAAATAAATGTTAAGTAAATAAAGAAATTTACTACAAATTACGTGGTTTCTTGGAAAAAGGAACAAGAAATTGATGTGTTTACAAAACAAAACAAAAAATAAGGAAATTGATGAATTATTTCACTTAAATTATAATAAAATAAAAAATCAATTATATAGCAATTACTTAGTTTTTTAACCCTTTGACGGTCTAAGGTAAAATTTTGCACCAAAACTAAATTTGAAGAGATTTCTATTTTAAATTTGAACAAATCCGCTTTTGTTAAAAATTTTCAAAATAAATCTGCAATCATTAAAAATTCTGCCATTTAATATTTGAGATTTTGGGCTTTTGACCGTTTACAGGCTCTGGATACTCTGTAGCCCAATTTTTAAACCCAATCTGAAAGCCAATAAGCTAGAATTTATTTAATTAACCTCATCCATCCAACAAAAAACAAAGCAACTTTTAAAATTTTTAACTTAATATTTTTAAGGCTCTGGACCCCAATCCATGAACCTAATATCAAATCTAATGAGTTTAAATTCATCTTTATGACCTCCTCTATCTAACAAAAAAAACGACATCCGATGGACCATTTCGAAGTTATGGATGTATATCAATGATCAACAACACTTCAAGAGGCTTTGAATAAATGGAGAGAAGGGAATGACCTGAGAATAAGTAGAAAAAAAAACCGAGTACATGTATCTCCCATTTGCGGATCAAGAAGCACCCGTCTATATACAAGAGACTTTAATGAAAAAGTGTAAGCAGCAATATTGGCCAGTGGTACCAGTCACGATGATGTTTCTACGCGTATTCAAACAGCCTGGATAAAATGGCAAAAGCTTACTCCTGTTCTGTGTGATAAAAGATTTCCTTTGAATTTAAAAGGAAGGATAAACTCGGCAATAATAAGACCTTCAATGTTGTATAGTGCCCAACCTGGACAATGTAAGGTAAGTTTAACAGAAAATTTAGAGACTACTGAAATTAAGAATTTACGTCTGTCAAAAGGAATCACAAAAATTGATCGAATACGAAATGAAGATATAAGATATATGGGAATTAAAAGAGCAATCGCAGACAAGATAGAAACAAGACAATGAAAGTGGTAAGGCCACAAAAAAACGTGAGACTCAAAACAATTACATTGTCACTCAAGCCCTGAACATACAAACTAACAACATTCCACAATCCCGAAAAGGCAGACGTAAAAAATAATTGGATAAGCTAAATGGAGAGCAAGCTGCAAACATACAACATCAGACTAGACATTTTAAACGACAGAGGAACATTTAGGCTTAGAATCCATACGAAGCAAGTTAATCCAAGTAATTAGAGCCGTAATTGGAATTTCATTTAAAATGTAGTATATTTTGAATGAATAAAGCTAAGAAAGAAGGATGCATACCAGTGCAGAGTGACGGAGGACAAACCGTCTGTAATAGTCCATTTTTTCTTACGAAATGCACTAAAAATTGCTAAGCTCAAAAAGTCCTGCAACATTGTCTTATAAATGTTCATGCAAATTTTCTTATAAAAATTTTGTTTAAAGCTTTAATTTTATCAGATATTTCTTGATAAAAAAAAGTAAATGACGTTTTCTGGTCTTCAATGGGTTAACGGAAAATTTTAAATAAAAATAATCTTTTACTAAAACCATTTAACAAATTTTTATTTTTTCAAAAGTAAATTTAATACAAAGAGCCAACACTTACATATTAAAATATTACATAACAACATCCATTAACATTTGACCATATTATAATTGAATATGAAATAAATTTATGCGAAATCTGTCATTGAAAGGATGTAACGGGTCCATTTTACATCCTTTAATTTCAGTTTCTTTAATATTTTTTTCTAATTAAATTGATCATATTATCTCTTGAAGTTAAATTTAATCACCGTTAATATTCTTTAAAAAATCCACTCATTTGATTATTTTTTAGCGAAAATAGCTTCATTTGGATATGGGCCAGGATTTGGATAAGGACCTGTTCCTATTGTTGGTTCTCGAATTAAATAAGAATCGTCCTGAATGACAGAATTCTTCTCAAATTTATCTTTTTGAGCCTTATATTTGATGAAATAAACCTGAAATTTTACGTTTAAAGTGAAATGAACTCAAAGAAAAATAAATGTTGAATTTACCTCAGGTTTGTTATTCTTTTGTTGATTTCTACGTGCAACATCGATTTCAGTTGAAAGCTCGGGTTTCTTGACCAAAACGTAGACAAGTGTTTTCTCTTCACCAGATGCTTGTTGTTGCAATTGTAATTGTTGTTCAATGCTAACAGATGGTGCTTTGATAAAGATAATTTTGTAGTGTTTACGATTTACAGCACCTCCACCAATTTGACCTTCAAATTCTTCGGGAGCGTCTGGAGGTGGAATATGAACATACACGTCCTTTGTGATGATTGTTTTGCTGATGGCAGGAGCTATAGCAGGATCTGTTACTATATTTGTTGGTACTCCGTAAGTTGGTCTTGGAAGAGGTGATATACCAGGATCTGTTGCTATATATGGAGTAGGAATTCCATAAACTGGTGGAGGTGGTGGTGGTGGAGGAGGAGGTGGTGGAGGATGAGGAGGAGGGGTTCCATAAACTGGTGGTGGAGGAGGAGGAGGAGGCGTAGTTTGAATTCTCCAATAACTTTGAACCGGCTGTCTCCAATAACTACTTGGTGGCTCAGCAACACAGAAGCCTAAAACTGCCAATATCTAGAAGCAAAAAACTTCAACTCAAAAAAACTGTTTTTAATCAATTTCAGTAAACTCACAATAAAAACTCTCATTTTGTTGCCTGCTTTCAAATAATTAAAAATGTCTTTAGCTGTTAACTGTTAATACAAAACTGATACCTTTTCTCATCAAATCACAACATTTTATATTAAAATATTTACCTAAAACATCATCAAAATTTGACCTTTCATTTTTAATCTTTTACTATGACTTTTACCTATTGAATAATAATCCTAAAATTACTCCTTCATAATATGATAACAAAAAATGGCAATGGATGCTAAAAATAGACAAGGAAATTTGCATTTTACTAATATTATGCAAGTTTATGACATTTAACAAGGCTTTGATTGATCGAAATTCGTTAATTTTTTAATCGAAAACATCCTCACATGCTTCACATTGTTTTACTGGATTTATTTTTGGTTCCATGTTTTTGCCAATCATATGCATTTTTCCAATTATAATAAATTACTGTTCATCTTTTACTGAATATTTTAGATAAATGGACCTAATTAGCGAAATGCAAATCAATTTAACTTCAAAATTTCATATGCGACACCATTATGAGATGTCTTACGCCTAAAAATACACTTATTTGAATAAATTTTTTACATTAATAAAATTGTAAATCAGCAAAAAATGAGAAATATAAAAAATAATGTTTTATTGCGATTTTAAATATGTAAAGTAGCTTAAATTTAATATGAAATAAAACATAACAATAAATTGGTGACACCATACTGATAAAATATCATCGTTTTCTTTGATATAATTGTAATGTATGACCTGATTAAAAATAGATGACAAGGTGCCATGAAGCTGTAAAACACCATACTCAATCATGTCAATAATTATTATGGAATTAATAATTTATGGAATGTCTTTTAGAGATAAAGGAAAGGACTCTTGAGGTATTCTTCAATTTTTAAAATAGAACTTTGAACGTCAAGGTATGCAATATTTTTGTGGCTTATAGATGAATCAACCTAGAACAGAAATGTTCCTCAAAAAGAGGAGCCTTCTGATGACATTCTCTACTTGTGGACTCGTGAACAGTATCGTTAAAGAAGTATGATTAAAGATTAGAATATGAAGATCAGATCAAATTTGTAAGGCGGCTATTAAGCCTGCTATTAAGAAATGATGTTCAGGTCCTGTTGCATAATATGTGGATCGTATTTTTCATAGCCAAGATAAGTATCTTCTGCATACATGAATAGGGTTCCACTGAGTTTCAACATGTCATTCACGTCAAATATTAAAGTGAAGTGAGACCAGGACTCACCCTTGTATAACACCAACTTTCAGATCCTTTGGAAAACTGTTGTGCTCACCAATATTGACGAATTGTAAGATCACCGTTCGGTGAATGCTACAGAAATTAGGTAAGTGTTTTTCCTCTCTAATCATCATTATCATTTCTCATATACTACTTACAGTTAAAGTTGCATACCATATAAATTTATTTTGAAAGGAAATAAAATGTTTTTTTATTTTTATATTTTAAATCAGTCGTGTGAATACTGATCATCTAACAACACGGTGGTCTTAAACTAAAATTTGTGAATTAATCCCAATTCAAAGACTTAATAGACTGAGAACACACTGGATCGAAGTAGTATCGTGCAGTAATTAAGGAATTGAACTATCAATTGTAAGGTTTGTCAGTTCGACTGGTCATCTCTTTTCCCGGCTACTTGATTTGAGTTAAAGGCTAGATGAATGTCGTGACTGCTTTGAATGACAGGATTTTAGCTTAAAAGTCTGATGATCGTCTAAATGTAGGCTCTCATAACCGCCAAATAAATCCGAATCTGGAACCAAAAAAAAAAAAAATACAATTAAATAAAAACACATAAAACTTGATAATTTTTTTTGTATAAAATATCCAGAACAAAACAAAACTAAAACAAAAATAAACAAATGAGCATGTTTTCGTTATTATATAAAGTTCATCAAACATTGTAACAACATTTAATTCACCATAAATAAAAAAAAAATAAAACACATATATTCAGTATAAATACAACAAAGAATTACCTTTAAATAGTGAAGAGTAAGAAGAAGAATTTATAAATAATTTTTTTTAAATTTCATAAGTGAACAGGTACATCATTATACACACACACGCACATACAAGTCACAAGAATGACTTTTATAACTCGTTTTTTTTCTTCTTAATATTATTCATATAAGACAAAAAAAAAACATAGTTTGAAGTGTGTACATAACACAACCTATTAATGATGTAAGCATCTTGATATACGATGTTCACACGAACGTAGCTCAATACAAATCAGTAGATGGAAACCAGAATCTCAAACTCATTGACTTCTTTTTTTTTTCTTACCCACAAAATACAAGATCTTGTACATTTAAATAATATAAAAGTTTGTTGTGTACTGAACCAATATTGCCAAAAAACAAAAAAATATTACAGAACAAAAAAAAATTATATGCGAATTAGTGGTACTTAATAAAATATAAGAATCAAGAAGAAGAGTTTGCGAATATTTTTTGAAATTTTTTGAAAGTGAAGTACTCATTCAATTTTGTACGGATCTCAATTCTGTAAAACATTTGTTCTTTTTTTTTGCTTTGATTATTTATTTGAGAATTTTTTCAATTGCTGCTGTTTTTTTTATTATTATTATTTTAAGTTTATATAATAACTTGCCAAAAAAAAAGACGTAAGCACGTAGCTACGACACATACAAAGCCCAAAAATGTTAAGCATCATGGGTTGATGAACTGATTCAAGGTTAAGTCTTTTAGACTTTGGTAAAGCATTTTTTTGTTGTTATTTGTGTTTACCACACGGTTATTCACACACGTATATGAAGAATCAATGTCAAGTTTTGCAAATCTATTAGATGAGTGTTTTTGTTGTTGATTTTTTTTTCTTTATTGAACCACGATAAGAGGCTTTGTGTGTTCATGTTTTTCGTTTCGGGTTGAATGTTTGATCTAGAGCAGCAAATGTTGCTTGTTCTTTTGATTTATTTTGATCTTATTATTAGATTTGACTTCTATTTATTATGATTATTACTATTTGATCATTTACATTGCAAAAGAATAAAAAAAATTTTGTTTGATTTACAGCTATCATAAATTGATTTGATTTCGTAGAATGGGAATGAGATCAGGCTTTGAATAATTAAAATATTTAGTCATTTTTTTTTGTTGTTTGTTTTATTAAGATGAATTAAAATTTGTTATAAAGTTGAGTTGAGTGAACTTTGAAATGATATTTGATTGAGATATAAAGTTACAGGTGTGATGAGAGTGTGTTAATTGAAAATTTCAAGCATGACACTTACGTTGTTCTTTCAGTTACGCATTTGAATCATTTTCAATTCCCTAAAGCTTTGGCCCAAAATGAATTTAAAGCTCTTCTTAGCTGCATCGTTAAATTTCAGCTTTTATTTATAAGTGACACTTTCGGCTTTGTAACTTCTAAGACTGGACCCTGAGGTGTTCTTTTTACTAGCTTGGTGCACACTAGTTCTCTAGTAGCTTGTAAAAAGAGCATTTCAATTATCCTTTAACAAACCTCCACGTTGGTGAAGAGTAGGAATCGCTAGCTCAGGGCACCTACTGATGACTAATTTTAAGGCTAATTTTTAAGGTGATGTGTAAACCAAGGTGTTATGCGTGTGTACTTGAGCTAACTTCAGTTAGCGGTGCACAATCCGTGCCTATGGCTGTACAGAGTCAGTCGTAAACAAAGCCTCATGAGCACTAGAGGGAAGTCATGCAGTAATTGCCCCGAAGCTCGATGGTAGGGAAAAGCCGAAGAGTAGATTTATTCAAACCCCCTTCTCGTGGGAACAAAATATGAGTTCAAACAACAACAAAAACCAAACAAACCAAACGCCAACTCTAAACTAGTACTTTGCTCACAACTTTAAGGTGACACTATCCTCCATGGCCTTCTCTGTCGACACTATTACTGAATATGTCCTATTGGAAGGTACAACGGACGTCGATGATGTTTCAAAAGCCATAGACAACCTTGGCATCAATCAGCCCGAAACGAAAACAAATAGAACTAAGAGGAATATGCCTGGTAGCCAGAAAAAGACGCTCAAGCATCTCCTTAAGCTACTTAGTAAGGAGGAAGCACTAGAAAAGTCCAAGCAAAAAGTCCCATCCAACTCCACGACTCCGCCACAATGGTCGATAAAAGGAATCGCTCTAACGCCTATATCACCCCACAAGCGGAGAAAAAAGTGAAAGTTGGTACAGGAGCAATATCAAAAAATAAACCAAAAGCGACCATACCTTCTTACAGTAAGATGGTTAGTGCTAATAAAGTGAGAATCGTTCCAGCGGAGTACCCAGACAAACAACTAAGTATTGAAGAACTTGTAACTTGAACCCGATTCCTGTGAAATGCAAGAAAAAAAAGTTCTGATGCATCAAAATTTCTCTCTTTTATATTTATTACAGTATTAAATACCCATAAATAACCCATTTGAGTGCATTGAAGTGATGTAATTCGATACATTTTCTTTACAATTTTGTCACAGTTTTAAAAAAAATATATTTTCAAGTTAAATTTCAATCAAAAAGAAAGTGAATGCACTTTATCATGTTGGTGTGAATATATTTATTATTATTTTTGTTTGTAATTTTTTCTTATCTTTTTTTTCTGTTTTTTTCCATTTGTTTGTTAGAAAATAAATAAAAAACATAAATTTTATTCTAATGGTACACTTCTTTTGATCTCAGGTCTTTTGTATGTTAAAAAATAGAGAAAAAAATGAATCTGATATTTGTTGGTGTGAGAGATAAAGGTTTATTGAAATGTGAAGATCAATGCACGATTTATTGAGATGAAATTATAAAAATGCACCTTTTTGACCTCATTTACAAACAATCTGTAAAAAGATATGATTAATAAACATTATTTTTTTTCTAATCTACACAGGATATTCAAAATAAATTTAAATCAAATATCTCTCAAATATTGACATTTGTGATAAGTTTTTTTTTACAGAAAAGTCACAGGACAAACACCGAAAAAATAAACTGATAAAAAATTTACAGAAAACCAAATCGAAATTTAATCCAACTTTAATCAAGACACCAAATAAATTCAAGAATGAATGATTATGAATGAAAAAGATCAATATTTATTAAGATAAGACTTTTATTTACATTTATTGAAGGGAATGTTGACTTAATTGTGTGTGGTCCTAATATGAAATATTTAAATTTTTTGTGTTAATTTCATTTAAATACTAACAATCAAAATCTAGCTCAATATGGAATCATGAAAACAAATCTCAAGATTTTGCATTGATAGAAAAAAAAAAGTTCAAAGCACCTGTTCAAATAAAATTCAAATTCAAATCTGAAGAGAGATGAAGTTTCAATTATAATAATAATAATAATAAATCAAATTATTTAAATATCAGGAACAAACGTTAAATAATGATTTTATTGAATTTTTTGCTTATTAAATACGTTTAAAGATTTAAATCAATAGAGAAAAAAATCATTTAGATAGTTTTTTTTTTATTATTTTCATTTAAGTACTCGCACACTTTTTATATCCGACTTTTAACTAAGTAAGTATGTGTGTTAGAAAAAATACATCAGTACACAAATAAAGAAACAAACAAAAAAATGAGTTATTGAACTCTTGATAGGAAGAATTACAAAAAAAAATCTTAAATAAATAATAGTATATGATTTTTTTCTTGTAGTTCTTACTCATTCTTTGAATTTGGCTCTTCAATGATTTAACAATCATTTTTTTTTCTCTGTATCTAATCGAACTATGTTGTGTCCATGAATCACATTGATCAATGTTTTAAATTAATAATATTATTATAAAATGTCTAAATAAAAGAGAAAAATACAATATTAATAATAATATTAATAGAATTCAATAAAAAAAATAAATAATGTTAGACATGAATACAGTTAGAAAGCGCATTTGTGTTGAAGCGCACTTTCAAATGAAAAAGTAACATGCTGGTTTGGGTGTGTCTCGTCAATCAATGGTTGGCCAAATTCAAAATAATAAAGTTGCTGAACTAACAGTAAAATTCGTATCAAATCCTAATGATTGTCTCAAACATTTACAAGAAGGATCGTGGAAGCGACAGCTATGCAAAAAGAGTCAAGTCCATCACATGCCGTATATTCATTAGACTTACATATTACTCCTTATGATGGAGCTCCAGCAATAACACCTACATTCTTGTTAGTTGATTTAGCCGATTCAGAGCGATACAAGAGGTCCTCAGCCAAGTGGTATCATCCCTGAATGCAACAGAAGCTCGAATGAGAGAAGGTATTAACATTAATATGGAATTATTTTCCCCTAAAAATGGTCATTTGCGCGTTATGCGATTTAAAGTTAAGTCATATTCTTTGTCGTGATTCAATTCTTACACATCTTTTGCAAGATTTTTGGTACGGGTACGCAGCACACGTCGCGAATTTCTGGGACATACCACTAGAATAGTGGTGGCAAAAATGTTACACACAAGCAATCATTAAGGTGTAAGAATTACCACCCAAAGAATCTTGCAAAAGATGACTTAACTTTAAATCGCGTAAAGAGTTCTTATTGACGCTTGAGTTTGGGTGGGACGAACCGCACCATTCTCTGCAGACTGGTTGTTTTTGGGTGCTGTACAACATCTTGGTCGGCAGATCCGATTTGCAGCACATCTTAATCGGACGTGGTCACGTATGAAAATGAGTGTAAGTTTACTTCTTTCTACGAGAAGTTGTAAGGCCATGTTCAAGAACGATACCACTTGGTTGCCTTTTATTTTAATTTATACTATTTTATTTTAATTGGTTTTATTTAAGTTAACACGTCTGGTTTGATTTACTGTGTGCTCTTGACTGCCTGTATTCGTATTTCTTCTGTCTGTGAGTCTTGAGAGGGTGTGTGTACTGAGTGGTTGGACTTGCCACAACATGTTGAATGTCTTTTTAAGTCACTTGTGTAGATACACTTAAACACCCATTAGAAAATTTAAACCAGATTTTCCTTTTATTGAATTTCATCTGGAACGATAACTCACGATATTCTTTAATTTGACATCATGCCTCATATTAAACTTACGACAATAATCTCTAACTTTTATAGTTAATCTAGTTACTCCCTTAAGCAACTCTCATCATTGTACTACAGATTATCTGAGAATAGTCTTCTTAAGGAGTTTCTGGCTCATACTATGTAGTTATTTGGATGTTAGACTATCACGTCAGTCATTTTGACTCAAGAGATCCATTGTGCTAATGCTGCTCTGAACAAGAGGAGACTGATGCACATCTGTTTTTTGTTGGTCCCAAGCATGCCAGACTGCGTGGTATCACGCTGGGTGAGTACATTCCCAGTATTAGTTCCATCATAAAAGTGAAGGTGTCTGGCCTGCTTAGCTCTCTGAGAACCAGGTCTAGTGGAGCCTAACTTATAAAATCAGATAAAATCACTTAAATCTTCTTGTCCGGTCTCAAAAGCACATTTTTCATTGAATTCAATGTAACTTCATTTGTAGGTGAATAGGTGACAGTAATATATTAATAACAATCTTTTACATTATATGTTTTGTATACATGGAACATACCTTTCATATGAGGTATGCGTAGAAAATTTCTTACCAAAATGTTTTGCCTATGAATTGTATAAAATACTTTTTCTTTTCAAAAAAAAAAAGACAAGAATAGAATTTAAAAAAAAGTCATCTTATTCTTTAAATGTAGTATAAAAATATTCGATGATGTAAAGCATCTCCTAGGAGGTCGTATTGTTTTAGTAAAATTATTATTATCTGTTTAAGTTAATGACATTTAATGAATCAATTTTTAAGCTCTAATAAGCTTTTAAAATAATATCTCAATTTAGGTTTTATCGTTTCATGTCAATTCAATTAATGTGCTCCAACGGAGTTAGTCCGTTTTAAGCTTGAAGTTGACATTAAAATTCGTTAAAACTCCAATTACAATGAAAATGTTTCAAATTTCACATGGAAACAAAAAAATCGAATTCTAGAGCAAAAAAAGATAAACAACAAAAGGATTTCAAGGAAATTGTCACACTATTTCTCTATTTATTTTATCTTTATATTACTTTTTTTTGTTTGTTGTAAAAGGAGCATAATATTACATTCCTTTTAATTCTTTTGTTACAAATAAATTCATTTTGCACAAAAACACACACATGATTTGAGCAGAAGAAATTCTTTTCATTGTAATTTTGCATTACATTTTACTTTTTTTGATACATTTTCTGTAACCAACAAGACAACTCCTGTCAATACATGTCTTAACTTGTTTCGTTATTTTCATAACATTACCATTGAATGTTATTTCTTCCTTGATTGTTATTTTTATTGAAAAAAAAAATAAATGAATAAAAATTTATCGTAGGAATATGTCAAGTGATTGCAAAATTCTTAATAGAATTTAAAATGTAAGTGACACTTTTTTTATGTAATGTGTTTTTGACTGTTTAAAATCCATGCAAAAATAATAAAATCAATAACATTTTTAAACTAAACAGAAATTTACAAAGTATTACAATTGTAAAAGGGGAGCGACACAATGTGAGTTTTTTTTTACTTCATTTCACAGTAAATAATGATAAAAAATAAATATAAAGAACAAGAAATGAAAGGACAGGATATGGTCTATTTTCCTTCTAATATTACTTTGTAATGCAATATTCTATTTGTATCTTTCAACATATGTGTGTTTGTTATCGTTATATGGTGCTTTATTATTGTTATTCTTTGTCACTTTTGCTTTACATTTTTTTTTTGTTGACGATTATTTGTACTTTCTTTATAAATGGGTAAGAGGTGAAATGGTAACCGGAAGACTATTTAACGAAACAAAGTAAAGGCTTTTATGTGGAAATGGACATCCTGTGCTTTCATTATTGTCACTGATAAGGATTAATTGGTAGGGTGCTGTGAAATGTCATTTAATGTAAAAATAAAAGGAATGATGCACTTTGTAGAAGGAGGAAGAAATTCATTAACTTTGCAATGTGACAAAGGTAAGTTGAAGAAGAGTGATGAACTGTTTGTGTCTAGTAAAAAATGACGTCTTTTGTTTTATTTCAGGGAAAACTGTTGGAATCGAATCTTTCATTTACAACTTCTAAGGTAACAGCTTTTGATCCACATGACAAGCAAAGGTAAGCTCTAAAGAGACATTATTTCGACATTATTCGACAATGTCTTTGACTAAACAACTTGAAGTAATCTAAGAGAAGGTTCTCTCAGGCTTAGATTTGTTCTAGAGTTCTATCATGGTTTTGTTTGCCTCTTTCATTATTCATCGTGTATAAATCCCTTGCTGTTAGACAACATGCTTTTTGCTGATAGGAGAATCTTATTTTTGTAAAACACTTTTTTGGCTGTTTCGTTATACTTGAACTTGAAGAGGACGCATCTGGAAGTAGTAATAGATCGTATGTGACCATATCAGCACATAGACTTTTCTTGAGTGGTTTGAATGGGACTTTTAAAGAATCCCCACGAGTCAACGATTCCTGCCTATTGAGGTACTTTGTTTAGACTTTCTGGTTGAATGAGAGTTGTACGTAATGTCTCTGTCTCTGTCTCTCTCTCAAATATGGTGAGGGTACGAAAAGTCATAGCTTAGCGATGAACGTATCGCAATTCAACTCAAAGGAGCTATCTTAGTAACTGCAAAAACTATTTCAACCCAAATGTGTCTTTCAAGTCTTATGAGTGCTTCTGATTCAAAAAAAAAACAAGACGGCTTTAGATTAAAGCTACGGTCCAATAGTGATAGATTGTTACCTGTAATGCCGTTACTGCTATCAATGGCTGAAGTTTATCTTACCTGTTTTACTTGTGCTGAGAAACATGAGCCTTAGGTTTTCAGCCCATTAACACTTAATGCTTCGAAGAACAAACTCAGGTAAGGTTCACATTACTTTACTAATTCCATTATTATTTGGAAATGTTTGGAAAAAATATATCAACTCACTAAAAACAACACATTAAAATTTATCTGGGTACCAGGACATAGTAATATTGATGGTAATGAAGTCGCTGATAGGTTAGCTAGAGAAGGATCAGCATCTACATTTGCAGGAGAAGAATCTTGCTTAGGTATTACACTAGCAACGGCTAAATCTACCATATTTGAATGGCTTATTGACAAATCAACATTGTATTGGAAAGATCAAAGCAGATATCTTTCATAACATGTACACAACTTTATACCTAAAAGGTCAATAATTCGCACAAGGGAGCTGCTAGGAAGGAGTGTAGTTCAGGTGAGGGTAGTGGTGGATTGGCCATACGAGCAATCTGGCAAAGGCCGCAGTCGATCGTCTTGAAAAGTAAAGTTTATCGTAAATTTTAAAGAAAATCATGCGGAATGCCAGGGCCGTTAATAGTTTCCAATCCGCCTCTAAGTGAGCGTACTGATTGCATTCCTAACAGGACATGCCAGAGTTCTCAAGCACTTGAAAAAAATACATCTTAGCAATCTAGATCTTTGCAGAATTTCTGAAAACAGTGACAATCAATTTCCAAACTCGATCCAAGTCTTCAAGAGTGGCTTCTTATTTCGATGTTCATTCAAGTTGCTCCACTAGATATCGTTTCTTATTTCATAAAATATGATGATTAGCCGTTTGACGATCCATTAATGTGGTACCCACCTTAAAAATCTCTTTAGCTCTGAATCCTAAACTTAATTTCTGTATTTTAATCATTTTAAAGGACAAACAGCCACCTTTTCATCTCATTTTACACCTTTAAACAAAATATCTACTTCAAACTAATCTTATTTTAAAATTCTTACAATTATTATGCATTTTGTTCAATATAAAAATATAAAGTAAATGACTTCAGTTTGTCCATGTAACATATTCATCGTAAATGTCATGTCATATCTGTTTTTTTTTTAATATAATAATGAAGTATCTTTAAAATAAATAATCATTGTAAACATAAATGTAATAGGCATTTCAATACAATGTTGTTTACTTCTCTCATTTGACACATAAACGTCGTACATTATGATGATAATTTGATATGAAAAAAAAAATATATAAAATAAAATATGATATCAGAATTATTATATCTGCTATTATTATTATTTTTCATTGCGACATCTTTCATGCTGTGTTTTTTTTAGACGTTACATTTTTATATTTTATTACAAATAATTGTTTGGAACTTAGACACATTTGTTCTAGTTGTCTATCAATTTTTCTAATATAAAATGTGATATGTACGTATTTTTACGTGTGTGCAAGAGACATTTTTTTTTGTTGCTGTACTTCAATATACTGAAATATTGTGATTGATGAATATTTTTGCGTTTAAATGTGCTCGAGAAAGATTTTCTGTCATTGAAAAGTAGGTCATCACTATTTTCTCGTCTCGTTTCCTCTCGTATTCTGACGTGTATTTTTTGTTGCATTGTATATTTATCTGAAAAAAAAAGGATTAATGTCGTATGTGAGATGCAATTTTCAATTGTACTCATTTCACAATAACCATGCGCCTCAATTCATGTCATTCAGATGCAAGGCTACTACAACTATTTTACTATTATTATTGTATGGAAAGAGATTCGCGTAAATTTCATAGATGAAATGAAATAAGGTCATGTCCTATTTAATTTATAACGTGTATTATTAGTTTTTCATTTAATTTATCGATCTGTTCCATTTTTCATTCCATTTTCTTGTCTGGTGTGATGTCCTATGTGAATTATTTTTTCCTTGACCTCATCTAGACAAACGTTAAGTAGAAGGAAAAAATTTTCCTTGAAGGCACTTGTGATGATAGTTTTATGTATAATAATAATAATGATTCTTTGTCACTAACTCAATATAATCCTATTAAATTTGAATGGAATGCAGTAGAAATAGTCACATTTAAATGCAATAAAGAGCAAACTTGCGTGAGCTTTAATATTTTTGTTTACATCACATTTGGAGATTGTGTAAAGGGTAAAAAATTTAAAAACTATTGAAAGGAATTTTCATTGGAGCATACAAGCATTTTCTGTATCTATAGACATACGGATCAAACGTCGAAGTTATATTCTTTCATTAATGGTCCTTTTGCCATTTTCTGACATGAGTCTGGAACTTCACACTTGAAGGATTCTGAGATCTTGTTCGACCTAAAAAAAAACACCTCATCAGAACACACAGAATTCTGGATATAGATAGGAAAGGATATGAAAAAATTTCCCTGATATCTATTTTTTCCTGGTAAATGAAACATAAAATTAAGCAAAACCTAATAAAAGCATTCAATTTTTTACCAAGATACTAGAAAGTAGCAACTTGAAACAGAAAAAATTTCCCATATAATTAGGTACTTAAGCACTTATGCTACCTAATTTTTTTCCCTATGATATACACAAAAAAATGTGCAATAATAACAAATTTTTTTCAATGCAGGTCTCTTTTAAACATCAAACAAAAGCATATTTACATGTCTATGCGCATTGCACATCAAATATAAACAAACAAAATTTTGTGGTTTCTCTTCGTTTTAAATTTTTTGATGTATTTGTTTTAGTTTTAAAAGTTTGAAAAAAATTTTTTTTATAGTTTGTATTTTGCAAGTGTTTTGAATTATAATCATTGAAATTCTAAGGATCATGTAGCTGTGCATTAAGGAATGAGGAAAAGTAAGAATGAAATTTCGTATTCACACATTAATACGAGGAAATTTTAAAATAATAATAAAAAAAATGTTTTTCTTTTTTTTTGCAACAAATGTATGTGAAAGGATGATATGCAAAGAATGAAAACAAAAACATTTATTCTATCGCTGTTGGAGTCTAAGGTTGTTGCTATGTATGGTTACAGTGAAAAGGGTGAGTATACACATTTATATGTATGTTATAGTATAAAGTTATATGGAAAAGTTTAAAATTACAAACGATAAAGTTCAATGAACATTGGATATCATTGTTTAGGTTGGTGGTTGTGAAATGATGTCCGAGTAAAAGGATTCTCAAAGTGAAATTAATGCAGTTTTTTGATTCCCTTTAACTCATATGAGTATTATATGTTTACAAAACGAAAGGGTGGCTTTTACAGTCTACACTTGACAATATAAAATATTACAACATGAATGTTGTTGAAAAGTACGTATGAGGTTTGTAAAGCAATCACCAGGAAAACAGTACGAAAGTAAGTAATAACAAAAAATCACAGTCCAAAATCTAATGAACTGAAGTAAGTGAAGTTTATCAACTTCAAAAATACAAGTTTTCCAAATGTGAACACAAAAACATAAAACAAGGGAAAAAATTAAAATCTGAAACTTGTACAATTTTTGTTCTTTGTTCAAATTTTCATTAATTTTTAACAAGATACCGTCATAATTACAAATTGTACAAGTTTCAGATTTTAATTTTTTCCCTTGTTTTATGTTTTTGTGTTCACATTTGGAAAACTTGTATTTTTGAAGTTGATAAACTTCACTTACTTCAGTTCATTAGATTTTGGACTGTGATTTTTATTTATTGTTTTTGAGTGTTGATTAAGATTCCTAACACTCAAAATCAAGCAATACATAAAGCACATTCCTTTAAGAGATGGATGTGATGTTAATGAAAATTTTATGTTGTATGAAAAAGTTTTTTCCTGTACAATTTAGATGTAGGGTGTCTTAGGCAAAGTTGTTCAGAATTATGAGAAGAAAATTTTGGCATTAAAATTTTCCATTTTCCCGGAAAATTTTGGAATTTTCCACCTGGTCATCCTATTTTTTTGTATGGACACCCTATATTTTTTTGATCCATAAACACTCCCACGGTGAATACGAACATAAGTCTAGAACATATTTTGGGTCTCAGATAAACCGTTCGGACGTTACAGAGGTTCAAAGAAAAAAAGCGACTGCAATATAAAACTTGTAATAACAAAAAAATACTGTCTGTTATTTTCTCTTATTTTTTACACAGTGATGAAATTTTATCAAAAGAAATGCGCTTTTGGGTTCGAAAATAGAAACAGTGGTATAAGATGACAGACATCAAATTTAAAGTCAGAATAATGAGAAAATGATATGGTGACTCACTACAAGTGAATTTGAGCAGTTGATGGTAAACGCAATTTTCAGTTTAGATTTAAGCTGTTGGAAATTTAATCACATCTAAAGGATGAATAATCACGTAACTATCGCAGTTCAGCTTGTGAAACATCTTTCCACTTCTGATAGTGAAAATGTAATGTGGAATCTGGATATGCATTTTGTTGCATTTACTTTTGACTATCATAAATACCTAACTAATTAATATCATCTGTTTCGGTTTTTCTAGCTTTGAGCTGGGCCTGAAAACTTACCTGCGTTAATTTTCAACTACTCAATTAATACTAGGTCCGACATTGTTTCAATTGTCATTAAAACAGGACAGCAATACAGTACCATCAATTTGAAAGCATATTTATCTGTTAGCAAAGCTGCTCAAAAACTAATCTGCATCCAACTTATGTATTTATTGACTTTTTTCATTTTTCTGCTTAAGATGCTTATGACAATCACTAATCCGAGCACTAATGTTCCTATATAACCAGAGTCATCTCTGAAGGTCTTTAAAAAGATTCTAATGCTCCTTCAATGGTATGTCACATAACGTCATTACATTTGGCCTTTAACCATAGTCAAGTAATGTTTTCTAAAGAACTCATGGTTAACAAAGTGAAAAATTTTAGTTCTTCAAGGACCTCAGAGTCAGAATGGATACTAATTTTAGCGTAAAGGATCATTTAAACAGAAAAATTGCTAAAGCTATGTGCATCTTGGGACGCCTCCTTAATCAATTACAATTCCTTCGGTACAGTATTAAGAACTCTGGCAAACAAAGTCCTTTTTCTCTATAACTACCTCTACCAGCTACTTATCGATGACAAGTTACAAGAACAAAATGGATCCAAACATAGTCCCTTATGTTGAAATCATTGGACCATGAGCATATTCAACCTAAGCTCCATAGGTACCTAATCAAAATGCACTTACATTAACTTTTCAAGTTTACTTTTAATTAATAGAATTTTACATTATTTTCATCTTTTACTATACAAAGCACTCACACAAAGGATATTTTATTATTATGTTCTTTTTTCTTCCTTTTACTTATTTCATCATTATTTTGCGTCGTAAATGTCTTGTTATTGAGAAAGGTCATGAAAGTGAATTGGTCTAACGTTCATACAAATATAAAATTGAAATAAAGACACTTGATTTTTATTGACAATTTATTTCACATTTCAATTTTTTTTTCTTGGATCTGACTTTTAAATTTCAAACCAGAAAGCTTTCTCAGACAATTCATTACTCAATTGCAGTTTTAAAATGAAAATTAATACTTTTACAATGTAATATTTTTTTTGTATTTTTAATATTTTAATTCTCTCAAACATTTGTGGAGCTTCTTTTTGTTTATACTTCTCAATGTATTTTGTTTTTAAAGTGAATTTCATTTGAATTTTAAAATTCTTAGACATTTATCAATTTAACTGCGTTTTATTATCAAAAAATTTTATCACTTGGATCGAAAAATGTAAACAATTCTAATTTTAAGTCACTTATCATATGAATTCATCAATTTATCACTTTTAGACCAAAATATTGATGTTTATAAATAATTAGTACCAAGATTAACAAACAGTTAAAAAAATGTCTTTATGACCTTCATGTGCACACAAAAACATTTTTTTATACAATTTTTTCCGTTATTTATGAATTTAATACATTTTTTGATATGAAGAACGCAATTCCATACCTACCTCAAAGTTGATAATGTACGTTTTTTTTAAATGCGCAATATTCAAATGTTAAAAAAATAATAATAATAAAAACACAAATGAATTTGAGACACATATAAAAAAAGTATCCTAACCTACCATAACTAAGACTCTAGTGTGGTGTGAGAATAATGGGTTTGGCACTGTCAGGTTTATGTTTATTTATAAATGAAAAATTATTATACACATATTTAAATAGATTGAGACAGAACCGTATAAAATATACATAAAAAAATAATAACAAAGAATATAAAAAGGAGTAAAAAAAAATTATATTCATTTTGAAGAGGTTGCACTTGTATGATGTCTTTTGCAATGAAAAAAAATTGCATTCTTCTTTTCTTTATTTACTTTCATGTCGAAAAAAATAAAAATACATCAAAATGTGTTGGAGTAGGTTAGGAAAAAAAAATTCATTGTAACGTTTGTAAATTTGTGTAAATGATGTGATAATGTGAAAATAAAATAATAAAAAATAGGGTTATAAAAATAATAATGAGACACATGTGGGTAATATTAAATGACAATTAAAATTAAAGTATGTCTGAAAAGAATAAACTTAATTTAAGAGATTTTGATATGAAATTTAAGGAGAATCAATTTCAGGGTTCTAGTAAGACTCTTCACTCTCAACCTACAATCAGTGGGAGACCAGTGGGAAAGGCCCCACTGGTTATGTGTTGAGAGTGTTTAATTAAAAAACTTGGCTACAAATAACAAGTGACTGCTAGGACGAGAGGAAAAACTTGAAGTACAATAAGGTACTGTACAATTGATTGTGTTCATATTCTGAGACGCCCAGAGCTATATAACAATATGGGCTTTGGCGAGATCGGTCTACCACGGACCAGTACTTTAACATCCTTTTGATTCTACAGAAAGGATTAGAATTCAAAGTCCACACATACCACTTCATTACTGACTACAAGGTAGCTTACCATAAAGTTAAATGCAGTAAACTGATCAAAGGCTTTGATCATGAACTAAAACAACTAGTGATCATGACTCATAATTGAAATAAAGGAAATAAAGTGTCCGAATCTTTTACAACCAAAACAGGGCATCAACAAAGTGACGCATTATCAACTCTGTTATTTAACATGGCTTTGCAAGGCGCAATGAGACGTGCTGACATCCAAACGTCTCAAACACTTTCGCAGATCTTAGGATTTACTAATCGTCAGTAGAAGTAAGTATATTTCGATTTTTCACTGTAATAAACATATTGACGTAAGTAGACACCCTGATAATCGGAAAAAATCGTAAAAAACTTCACCGAGGTTTAAATTTTTTTATTAAAATAGACACCGATGCAAGTAATCCTTCCAACACTCAACCAACCAAACATAATTATTTTCGACCACAAACACTGATGAAATCTAACCCAAAAAACGTCTGTCCTGTAAAACGTTCAAACAAACATCAATCTCAATCGTCTAAATCATAAACATAATTATAGAAATAAGTAATCATCCCAGGATAATCCCCAACCTAGCACTTCAAAACAAATTTCCAGACAATCATCGACCCAGTCACAACCCAGCACATAAAACAAACATCGTTCAACATCATCTCAACCTGTGAAAGTTATAAGAACTTCCACACTTCCACAAAACAAAAATTAAGAAGACAGCACTTCAGAGTTAACTAAAAAAATAGAAAGAAAAGTTATGCAAAATGTATTGGAGCTGGAAGAGCTCCGCGAAAATTTTGATTTGGCTGATAATGTAGATTGATTACCTTAACTTAAACTGCCTATGTCACTTCCCATTAAGACAGTCAAAGAAATTGACATAATGCAGAATTGGTTGAAAATTCCAGAAAATTATTCTATTAGTAATAAGATCAAGTGTGCCATCTACAGATCGTTTATAAGGCCAATGCCGTTATACGGGTCCGAAACCAGGCTACTCACCAAGAGCGATGAACAGCGGCTACTGTCATTAGAACGAAAGTTACTACTTACCATCTTTGTTGCCGTACGTGAAGGTGACATATAAAGAAGAAGGTACAACATCGAGCTAGAGCAGTTGTTAACAAAACTCTACAAAATCTCAGCGAAACTGTTCAAAACACAATGAAGCTCTTCAAAAAATTTAATGGAAATCCAAATACTTACATTTTTTACTTCAAAAATCCAAATTTTATACTCACATTCAAAACTTCATCCAAAAACCACTCAAACTCTAGTAGTAGTAGAATTCCAGCGAAACAAAATACTTACCTTTCATGTTCATAACCACCATGAAAAATTTCAATTCTCGTTTTTTCAAAGAAAAAGTAAAGGAAAACGATGATTTCAGATCAGAATAAATCAAAACATAATTTTTAGGGTTTTTTTTATGTATTTTTTTTCTATTCACTTTTTATTTTTAATTTTAATTTTTCTTTTTAATCATTTTTTCATTCATTATTATTAATAATAGTAGCAATTATCATATTATCTAATAGCAATATATAAACTTTTTCTTGATTTATTTTTAATCTTTACTTTTTAATATATATATTTTAACTTTATCATTATCATTAATAATATTCTTTTTATTTTTTCTTTAAATTAAATATATATATTTTATATTTATATTATAATTCCTAAGATTTTTATCAATTTTATCAATTTAATCTTTATAAATTTACTTTTTTCTTCATTTTTTACTTTTGCTTAATTTTAAATGTAATCAAGTAATAAAATGTATATTATCATTATAATTATTATTTTTTTGGGGTTCTTAATATTTCATCTTAATTTTTTGTATGTATATTTATACTTTTTATCATTATAATTTTAATATTATTATAAATAGTAAGTAGTAACTTATTGTTTTCTTTTAATATTTATTATTATTAACTTTAAATTTTTTCTTATCAATTTTTGAAATTTAATTTTTTTCTGTTTTCATTTCATTTTATGTACAAAAATATATTGAAAGCAAAACGCAATTCTATTTTAACTTTTTGTAATGTAAAAAGATATTCTAAACTTTTAATTTTTTTTTTATTAAATTTCATTCAATATATTTTTTTTGCATTATTATTTGCATTCTTTATTAATATTAAATGAACACTCTCTCTTATTTTATTTTACTTTTACTTTTAAATTTAATATTGATAAACTCTTGAATTTAATTATCATTATTATTATTATTATATATAAAATATAAATGTATAAAAACAGTTAAATTTTGAAGTACATTTAATTTTTATCATCATTAAATTTTAACATTAAATTTATTTTGGAACAAAAAACTTTTATCTTTTTAATGTAAAAATGTATAAAATTAAAAATCAAAAAAATGTTGATTGTATAAATATGTTTTTTTTTGTTATGTATATAAAATTATCTCAGAATATGATTTCTAAATTCTGTCTGTATTTTTGCGTTTCTCATGAACATGTTTTTTGGAGGTATTTTCTTTCTAAAAAATTCTTGTTTTTCTTTTTAAATATCTCTGAGATAATTTTCAATTAAATGTATAAATTTTGCTTCATATTACATATAAAATTATATTCATATACATATATATATATAATATAAAAAAAAATAATTCTTGTAAATTTTGGTGTCCTTTGTTATTTTTTATTATTATTATTTTTTTAATGTTACAATGTTTTATATTTAAAATTATAATTAATAGTATAATATAATAATATATAAAAAAAAACATGAATTGTGTAAAAAAATGCATCATTTTATATCTTTTACAGTTAATTATCATCTATATTATCATTATATGCATTATTTTAATGTATAATATAGTACCTAATGCTTTTTTTCTTTTAAATGTTTTATCACCTATTTTCACTTAAATCCTTAACCTTATAAATTTAGTATCAGAAAAATATTATTTGTTATTTATTCATTTCATATACACAATATATAATCAAAATTCCATATTTGTTTGTCTTATATATGTATATAATAAAAAAAACATCATTTAAACATCAAAATCTTTAAGATGATGTGTCTTTAAAATATTTTTTAATTTAAAAAAAAATGTTTATACATATAAAAATTTATACAATTAAAATTAAATGTTATATTTTATTATGTTTAATATTAATATTATATTATAATAATTTTATTTTCATATAATATGTATATTTTTTTTCTTATAAATGTAAAAATTCAAATGGGTTACACTTAGAATTTAATATTCTTTCCTTGTCTATGTATGAAAAAAAAAATTAATTTTAATTTTTTTTCCTCGTTATTCATTTTTTTTATTTTAGTTTTTTGTCGTGTATGAATATTACTTTTTTATTATATATTTAGTTGATGCACGACATGTGTTTTAATGTTAAAATATATGTATAAAGAAAAGAAATAAAATAGAACTAAATTAATAATGTTTAATGTATATAAAAAAAATTATAATTGAAGTAGGATTTCCATTCAGATGAAAATGAAAGTTGACAGTTCCCGGTTTAGTTTTTTTTTTGTTAGTTTTGTGTATAAAATGTTTGTATATAAAATTGTATATATATATTATATGTTATATTATATAATTATATATATATTTGTATATGATGAGTATTTTTTCTTACTACTAAAATGTATATATCATTAATTTTGCATTGTTTGTTGATTAAATTTAAAAAAAAATAAAATAAAATTCATTTTTTTATGCTTGTGTTTAACCCTTTACGTTTCCAGTGTACCATAAGTGGCATAACAGGGACATTGATTTGAAAAATGGTTTTAAGGTGGCTATTTTTGTTTTCTATGACGTTTTAAATTATTTACTTGAAAGTTATTTAAACATTTTTGGTACAGAGATGTATTTGTGCAGGGGGAGGAAAAGGAGGGGGTTAAGACTTTTTAATGTTTACATGAAATTATTGTATGAATAAATTTTGTGTACTATTCACCTTCTCTTAATAGAAAAAAAAATTTAAATCTGTCCTTAGTATTAGTTTTCAAAAATATACACATGGAGTCCCCTCCCTCTTATGTCCCCTTAAGTTTTTGGTTCTTTTTAAAGTCGTCTGAACCATTGATTTTAGTGCAATATTATCAAAAGACCCTGATTTTTGTTTTAATAGCGAATTTCTGTATGTACTTCTATAGCACATATACGTATTTTCATAATACCCCCTCCCCCCATATTTTTTTTCACCCCAAAATCTTATTGTTTGAATTTTATGAATTGACTTTTCATATTGGAACCGAAGTCTACTAAAATACATAAAATTATATCAAAAATCCAATCTTGCCCTATTCGACCTGGAACGGAAAGGGTTAACCCACAATTTTTCATCGTCAGATTTCAGTGACCTTGAACTTTTTTCATCATTTCATGGCCTTTTACAACTCTGAACTCCTCAAATTTAAAAAAAATTCAAGTTCAAAGATAAGCCAAGATAAGTCACTTTTATGAAATCTGAACTTATTTTGTTATTATTGTTTTTTTTTTTTGCTGTCAAATTCATTTTAACACATCTGAATGAAATTATTAATAAAAAAAAGGAAAATAAAAATACACATTAAACATAAAATATATTTATATACATATAACAATGTTAAACAATTCAAGAAAATTGCTTTCAATTAAGCCAGGTTTTAAAGTTCCTCTCATGATATTTTTTAAAGTTCTATATTTTTTTTTAATAATGATTTTTATTTTATTACTTCATTTTATTTTATTTTATTTTAGTACTAGATGTAATGCTTACAAATTCCTTATTTCACAAAAGCAGGTCTTCATTAATTTTTTTTTTACTTTTACTTCAATATGATTATTATTTATTTTTTTTTTAAAGAAAGCTTACATTTTAATAATTTTCTCTCTCGCTCTCAATTTTGTTTTTTCTTCTCAAATTATCAAAATGAGATGATCAATGTACAATTTTATTTTATGTTTTCATTTTTTTTTATTAATAGGACTCAGGCTCGTTTCTGCTTAATGATAATGTTTTTATATACATTACACATTTGATTTGTATAAGAATTTGTATAAGAAGAAAAATGAAAATGAAATTTAAACATTACAATTATAATTTTTAGTTAAAAAAATTTTTTATTTTAATTAAAATGTTAAAATAATTATACAACAAAAAACATAATATTTTAATATTCACAATTCATTTTAATTTATATTTATATATATATAAATATATTTTTTCAATTATTTTCAATGAAATACGCGCATTTTAAGGGTTTTTTTGCTTTTCTCTCTTTCTCTTTTTAATTTAACTTATCAATTAAATCAAATTTCCTTGAATTATGAATTTTTTATTTTAAATTTAACAAAAAAAAAGAAATAATTAACAATAAAATATTATTTGGTGATGAGAGAAAATTAAAATGAAAATAAAAATGAAAATGGTTCAATATAAAATAAATTTTTAAAAATATGAAGAAAAGAAAACATAACATTGAATTGTTATTTTTTTTTATTTTTTAAATTTAATATTAATAATACATTTTTTTTTATATTATTATATTATTAATATTATTGGCACATGTTTTTTATTTTTTAAATGTTTTTTTTTTTTAATTTAAACTTAATGTTAAGTATAATTTTATATATATATATATATAAATTTTTGCATTTCTATAAATTAATAGTAAACATTTTACCACATTTTATAATAATAAAATTTTATTATTATACATATATATATACATTTAAATATATATATGTATATAAGTATGTGTGTGTTTGTGTGAAAAATATTATGTTTAAGTTTATTTTTTTTAATGTGTATAAAATCTAATCACTTTTTATTCATTATATTAACTTTAAATTTAATAATAATATTTATATGTATATAAAAAAAACACTAATTTAAACTCAAACTTATATAAAATTAATAAAAAAAAACTGGTTCATTTATCAAAAAATCATTATTATTATTATCATTTAACTAAAAAATAACTTAAAACACAAATGAATTCAAATCGGTTTATTATATTTAATTTTATTAATATTTATTTTTAATGTTTTATTTTATTACTATTACTATTCAATGTAATGTATATATATATAATATTATACATATATACAATGTATATTATACATGTATATAAATATTAAAAGGAATCACATACTTAATGTTATAATATTATGTTTTTATTATTAAATTATTATTATTATTAAATTAAAACATAATATATAATGTTTAAATTTAAATAATATTTAACATTAATCATTATATGTTATGTTTTAATTATAATAATAATAATTTAATAATAAAAAATGAATATTATAACATTAATATATATATATAAAATAATAATAATTACATTAAATCAAAAAAAATATATATATTTAATAAAAAATGATCGTTGTACGTTTTATTTTTTCTTTTCCATTTTTGACTTTTTTTATAGTATACATGTTTTCCTTTTGTTTCACGAGAAATAATAAAAAAAAAAATTAATAATAATAATAAACTAACAGTATCATAATGATAATGAATAAGAGGATGAAGTTAAATGTTTAATATACAGTTAAAAGTTAAAATTTAATATAAAATTAAAATAAAATAATAAAAAAAAAAACATAAGTATTTGTGTCCAATCAATTCAAATCAATATAATATTAATATTTATTATACATTTTCATTTTAACTTTAACTTTAAATATACAGGAATCTATTTTTTTATTTATTATTAATTTATATGTATAAAATCTATTATTTTCTTTCCTTTTCTTTGTAAAAATTGTTTTTTGTATTGAAAATTTTGAACTGTCTGTATCTTATTTTTATCTTTAATTATTTTGTTTTAATGTTAATGATGTTTCAATATAATAAAAAATATATATTTATATGTTTAAATGTTGTTACAATTTTAAATGTAATAATAAATGAAATAAAAATCTACTAGGATTCAATCAAAAACAAAATCTTGTTTCATCTTAATATAATAATAATATAATCGAATATCTGCTAGGCGTCTGTTCAAGAAAAATTTGTGTGTTTTTTTAAATTTAATTTTACGTTATAATTATAATAATAATAATAAATGTTTGTATGTGTGTTCAATATAATGTTTAATGTATAATAATAATTAAAAATTAATAGTTAATGTTTTTCTTTTTATTAATAGTAACTCTGATTTTTTTGTTTGTATCTTTTTTATGTATATAATGTAAATATAATATTTTTTGTTGCCCTGCAATTTATATCTTGAAATTTATTTTAATGTTAAATTATATGAAAAAAAAACTCAACTTTTTTTATGTTATTACTTTGAATTATATATAATATGAATATAAACTATTATAGTATTAATAATTGTAACTTTTTTGTATAACAAAGTTAAATGTTATTTTTTTGGGAAAACAATAAAAAAAAATTAAGTTTAAACATTTTTTAAATTTAAATGTAATCATGAGCAAAATAAGATGCAAAAATCAAATTATATTATAATATTTAATGTTATATGTCTAATTTTTAATGTTTAACTAGAGGGTAAGAGATCAATTTTCTAATTCTACGATTTTCTGTTTCTATTCTGTGTTTAACTTTTTGTTGTTTTTCATGATTTTCCATTTTTTTGTGTAATTTTTTGTATTTTATTTAATTTTATCATTATTCACAGGACATCATCATTTTATTAAATATTTTTATTTAATTTTATGTTGTTTTACGAATCTGTTTAATAGTTTTTTGTCCAAATTTAATGTTTTAATTTTCGTAACGGAACCCAAAAAAATAAAAATAAAAAAAATAAGCGTAAATTTTGTGTTTAATTACTTAAATTTAATGTTAAATGTAATTATTTTAATTTTATTTATATGAAAAAAATTTAAATGAAAAAAGTGACTTAAAATTTAAGCGGCGTACCTTTTTGTAGCTAAAGCTGCACGTAATGTAGTAACTTTGGCCTTTAATTTTTGTTGTTGCTTTTTAAGCGCTTGATATTGTTGGTCTTCGCGTGTCAATTTATTGCATAATGCAGCTGCCTCACGCAAAATATTAACTTTTGGGGCACGTTCCTTGTCCTTAATCGATGGAATTGTACTTTTCAATTCTTCAAACAAATTCTTGAGGCCTATCCTTCGTTGACGTTCCATGTCATTGTGCAAGTTGCGTTTTTCCAAGGTCTCAAGTTCGTCACTATCTGAAAAGTTACGCTTATTTGGTGTCTTTTGTTTTTTGCTGTTACTACTGTTGGTGTTATGGGTGTTGCCACGATGTTTTTTACTGGAACTGCCATTGATGCTGTTTGTGTTGGGGCGTTTTTTCGATAAACCAGCTGGGATTGTGGGGATGCCGGCGTAATTTGGATTGCCAGTTGTGTTGCCACCAATGAAATGCTTAACTGGGGTATTTGTACTAGAACTATTTGGGGTGTCGTCATTTGAACAACGACGACGTACTGGTGGTATTGTGCGAAGACCATTTTTCTGGGTTTTTACCATGCGTTCAGAGATTTTGTGTTGCAAGTGACGACGATCACGTGCACTTGGATTCGTTGGAAGGGTACTACGATCACCAACAGATACAACGTCAATTTCTTCCTCTTCTGTAATTAAAAAATAAAAAAATCAAATTAATAACGGAAAATCACCAAAAAAATATTTCAATTAAGAAATTAAAAGCCAGATATCATCATCATCATTTTAATACTAAATACTAAAAAATTCCATATCACATGAAAAAATAAAAAGAAAACCAGTTCATATCATTTCATATCACATTGAGGCAAAAAGTGAATGTAGTTTCCATAAAATTCAATTCAATTCAATAAAATTATATTATAATATAGTGCAAGTTTCATTTTAACCCATTCATTCCTTGAAATTTTTTGAAATTTAATTTTAACATTCAACGTCCGCTCACAACCCAAAACCACTGGGCTCCCACTGATTTTGGGTTGAGAGGGTCGATTAACTCCATTTAATGCAATTTCCAGGCCATAATGGGTTAAAATTTATTGCATGAATTTATTGGAAATTATTTTACTTGTGAACGTGTAGAAATTTCACCGGTAATCGACACGCCCGTGTTTGTTACTTGTTTTTTCTTGGACATTTTTTTTTTTTTTTTTTTTTTTTTTTGATTAAAACATTAAAGTTGTTGAGAAAGTGTTTCTTTTTATTTTTTTTTTTTAATTTAATTGTTTCTTAATTTCAGGTTAATTTCCATTCATTATCAGTTGATTTAACTTCAAAAAATTCATAAAAATAAATTTTTAATCAAATTAATACACGAAATACACACAGAAAAAGGAAAGAGACGCTTCTGGAATATCATTGGACATTATCTTTCTTTTTTTTTGTATTTTTATTATTTAATAATGAAATAAAAATTTAAAATAAAATAAAATAAAGGAGTATCGATGGGAATGGAATGTGGTCCAAATACATATAAAATAACGACTGATAACGACCAAAAAGTAAAAATAAAAAAAATTAAATATATTTTGCCACGATAAAGACAAGATTCAAGCAAGATGAAAGAATATAAAAAAAACTTTTTAAATTTTTAATATGAATTTGACAACATGATAAATTCCAATCAATTTCTTTCAGAGTGTGTGCGTCTGTATGAATATAAAAAAGTTAAGAATATTCCATATTAGGTTAGTTTTTGGTGTGCAAAAGCCACACAAACACAAATTAAATGCATTTTCACAGTTGGAACCTCTCTCTGTGTCTTCAATTTCAATTTTGTTATTTTTTTGTCGTACACAGTTTTAAATTTAATTTAATTTCATATTTGAAATTATCCGCATATATTTATATTATTTCACATTATTTGAGTGTGTGTTGTTTAAATTTAATTAGCTGGAAAATTTAATGTGACTTGAATTGATAATCATTTGAACGCAAAATTTAAAGAGTGACCATAAAATTCATTGTATGGCACTGTTCGGAGATGAAGTTTACATTTTTTGACGTTTATTTGACAGGTCAAACTAAATCTGACATTTGAAGGTCTTGAATTTGCATCTCGTCTTCATTGAACTCGATGAGTTCATGGAAAATGAATTGAAATGTCATCAAATTTACTTTTAAGGTGGTTTGTAAAAGTGAATTTGAATTTTGACGTTTACCTGTCAAAATTGACATTCAATGAATTCAATGTTTTGCATAGAAATTTTTTGCTTCCATGTCATATTGGATCATCTCATAATAAATTGAACTTAAAAATGATAAATTTTGATGAGAAATGTCATGCTAACAGTAGAACTGTCAAATAAACGTCAAACTAAAAATTGATAGAATTCAAGTCAAAAAATGACATTTTAATGTATTTTTCAATTAAAATTCAATTAAAACAATATTCAAGTCAATTTCAATGCTACTTTTATCACATTTTCAATGAAACTTCAAAATTTGACGTTTACCTGCCAAAATTTCATGTCAATTAAAATCAAAAACTTACACATTTTATCATAAATTTTCATTTTCATCGTATTTCAATTTTTGAAATTTAGTCAAAAAAAAACTTTAAATTTATTTTAATGTCAAAAAAATGTAAATGTCAAAATTTGACATTTAAACGTCAAATTATAATAAAATTCATTTAAATTGCAACTCCCTTTACTTAGAAGTAAAAATCGATTAAAGGCACTTTGTTGCGGTCATGATTCATATTCAAAAAAAAAAATTGAGAGATATTCCATCTTCAATTCAAAATCATTCAACAACAAGATGATCAAATACCAATGAACTGTAAAAAAAAGAATTATTATTATTATACGTGTAACGTACACAAACTCTTTGGGAACAGAGAACGAGATATTTGAATGAAATAAAATGCGAAAATTTGGCGATAAAGACATAACATATACGAAATTGAATCATGTATACCAAGAAAAATACATTCTCTTCTCTGTTTTATTTTATTTTATATTATTTTTTTTGTGTGTTCTTTATACAAATATAATAAAATGCTTTTAATTCTGTATCCATGGAGGTATGTGCATATTAAGGTATTTTTGTATGATTATTAAAAAGAATTTCTTAGAAGTACCACTTACTTTGTCGTATCTCATTCTTTATTTTTTTGTTGTATGTTAGAGTTGCTTTTATTTTTGATTCCATTCATTTTTCATTTCTGGTTGTTATAATTTTTTGCACATACATGAGGCTTGAGAGAGTAGGTATAAAAAATTTATGAATTAGAATGACCGGCAGGCCAGATATCGGCTCTTTTTCTTCATTATTCAATGTGATTCGTGTAAAGTAAAAAAAAAAGAAAAAGGAATTGATTTTATCAGTTAGTTTTGCAACATATATGCATTATTTTGTTATTTTTTGCTGTTCGAAAACATGCTTGAATATAAAATATAATACTAATAATTTATTATGTGGCGCACAGTATGACTAATTTTATGGTTTCTTTTGAAAAATTATTTCACTGCAACTCTTTTTTTTTATCATTTCATTTATAAGAAAAAACATAAATTTTAATGGTGTCCCCTTTACATTCAATTACAATTATTATTCTAAAACTGTAATCATTACATTTGTTCAATAGAAAACAAAAAATTAACTAGTTTAAGAGTGTCATAGATCAAGTAAAATATTGCATTCAGATACTGTTATAATTGTAATTGCATGTATTGTGAGAGATAAAGTCTTGAATTTCAATTTCTTAACCTTACATTGACAGTAAGGAACTTTAATCTTTACTTTCATTGGCATTTATCGATATTTTAATTTCCATGACAAAATATTAAACAAATTTTGAATGAAACTTTCCGAAAACTTCAAAACTATTTTTATTATTTTCATGAAACGCCATCTACAGTACTTTTCGATTAAGACTCAGGTTAAATGACACAATCAAATCAAGTCAAGCACGAGCTATGAAATAATTGTGATCAAAGAGAAACAATTTTCTTGTCACGATGAAATTCAATTTTTTTTACCCAGTTTATATAGAGATTTAATGTTGATTGAATACCTCTAGTGAATGATAAATAATCAATTTATTTCTAATCAGCCAGTAAATTTATGTGTGAGGTGATCCATGGAGAATTGTTTACAGTTGATATTAAGTGTAATATCACAGGGATTGAAATGAAAAAGAAAAAAAATCTTAAAGGTAAAAATAAGTTTTTGAAAGCCGAAGACGATTTTTGAAAGCTGAAGACGATTTTTTGAAAGCTGAAGACGATTTTTTGAAAGCTGAAGACGATTTTTTGAAAGCTGAAGACGATGTTTTGAAAGCTGAAGACGATTTTTAGAAACCTGAAGCCGATTTTTAGAAACCTGAAGACGATTTTTAGAAACCTGAAGACGATTTTTAGAATCCTGAAAGCTGAAGACGATTTTTAGAAACCTGAAGTCGATTTTTAGAAACCTGAAGACGATTTTTAGAATCCTTAAAGCTGAAGACAATATTTGAAAGCTGAAGACGATTTTTAGAAACCTGAAGCCGATTTTTAGAAACCTGAAGCCGATTTTTAGAAACCTGAAGACGATTTTTAGAATCCTGAAAGCTGAAGACGATTTTTAGAAACCTGAAGAAGATTTTTAGAATCCTGAAAGCTGAAGACGTTTTTTTGAAAGCTGAAGACGATTTTTGAAAGCTGAAGACGATTTTTAAAGACCTGAAGATGATTTTTTGAAAACTGAAGACGATTTTTGAAAGCTCAAGACATTTTTGAAAACTGAAGCCGATTTTTTAGAATCCTGAAAGCTGAAGACGTTTTTTTGAAAGCTGAAGCCGATTTTTTAGAATCCTGAAAGCTGAAGACGTTTTTTTTTGAAAGCTGAAGACGATTTTTGAAAGCTGAAGACGATTTTTAAAGACCTGAAGATGATTTTTTGAAAACTGAAGCCGATTTTTTTGAATCCTGAAAGCTGAAGACGTTTTATTGAAAACTGAAGACGATTTTTTGAAAGCTGAAGTCGATTTTTTGAAAGCTGAAGACAATTTTTCGAAATCTAAAGCTGAAGACGATTTTTAGAATCCTGAAAGCTGAAGATGATTTTTGAAAGCTGAAGACGATTTATTGAAAGCTGAAGATGACTTTTGAAACCTGAAGGCAATTTTTCGAAATCTAAAGCTAAAGACGATTCTAAGACGAACTTCAAAATGCACTTGAAAGTAAATTCCATCCTTCCACTTTCACATTTTAATGGTTTTTTAATCATCATAAAAGCTCATAAAACAAATGCATTCCCTTCATGAATTAATTTCAGTTTATGATATTACTCTACATTTAATCAAAAGAAACCACTCTTTGATTCCAATCTACGCACTTAGTAATAATACTAAAGTATTACAAAAAAAAATTCTTCATGTAATGATTGATTGTAATTGAAATTTTTTATCGTAAAATACCGGTATTTTTAACACGTTCCTATTTTTTTTCACCTCAATCGATATGATTACTATTTTAATGTTTTTTTACTACTACTATAAACATACTCAGTATGATCATTATTATTATCATCATCATAATTATGTATACACATATTTTTCATTCATTCAGTTTTCATCCAGTTACTCATTGATAAGCATCTTGCGTAGCAACTTATTATATTATTATTAAAAAAAATGTTATATAAAAAAATGCAAGTAAGTAATCATATGCCAGCATTTTATACGTATAATGATGATAATGTTATAATATGAAATTTAATAATCATCAAACAAAAAAAAATAAAACATTATTAAAAGATATTTTGCTGCTGTTTATGAATTATTATTACAGTTTTTTTTATTTTAAATATAACAGAAATGCATTGAAATGAATAGAAAGTGATCTCTTTCCAATTTTTTTACCAGTAAACGGATGACGATGACCCTGATGACAGTTATTATGATCAAAACCATAAAAATTTTAACCCTTAATTACCTTTAAAGGATAATTTTTATTTAAAAATTGCATTGAAAACATTTTTTATATATTTTTATTAGAAAATTCATTGTTTAATTCAATCAATGTGATGCCTTGACATTTTTTTGACATTAAAGGGTTAAATTTAAAAAGAAAAAACAGGTAACTCAAGGAATGTTGCTTCATTTTTTCATTGATCAATCAATTAGATAGTAAAATTAAAATGAGAATTGGAAATCAAATGCAATGAAATTTCCATTTTAAGGTTAAAAAATGTATAAAAAAAAAAATCTCAATGAAGTCAATATAAAATGATAAAAGTGCCTCCAGGGAGATTTTGTGGCGCATTGAAATTATACGCGTGCTATCATATAATAACACATTAACTGCAATCACGTACTGCAATCTCTTTATTTTTCTTTCTTCTTTCACCCTCCGATATCCATTCAAAATGTTACAAAAAAATATGAAAAGCCGCTCACTTTTTTAAATATAAATTCACTATTAATATGTGACATGAATACTATTTAAACGTTATCTTGTGATTATTATTATTTTTTTTTTAATGTTATTTTTTCTGATCATCATCTCTACATGTTCTGAATTGGAACATTAAAAAAATGTGATAACTGTCACTAAGTGGCATCATATGACATCCCATTTAAAATGTTATGTATAAAGTTTTGATATGAAAAAAAAAAAAATTTTTGTTAAACATTGTACTCTTTTTTATAATAAAAAATAATAATAAAATATTAAATGAAAATGAATAGAATGGAATTTAATACATTTTTTAATGATAATGATAACAACAAAAAAAAATCTTTTTTTGTATACATTTTTTGTATTATCTTATCAATTTAAATTCGTTTTTGTACAAAATTTCCTGGAATCAATGAATTGATGAATGAATGAATATTTTTTTTCTTCTCATTCCGAATTTCATTGATTGTAAGTCATATGTTTATTAAATTACATACAAAATTCATAATGAACAGAACCTTGAAATTATTATGTAATAAAAATGTTTAAATGATTTTGTTGTCTTATCATTTTTATAATACTTTTATATTTAGTCAAATCTAAAATGTGTGAGTATGCGAAAGTGCCGCTACAGCCTTTATGGGCCATCTCAGACCCATGGTTTCTTCTAAAACTTTATCTTATTTTTACCGGCCAAGGTAGCCTCATCATTAGAATTTTTGATTTTCATATAAAAAAATAGAGTTGCCGCACAACTTTTGGTTCCAAATACCGGTTTTTCAACAAAAATCAAAAAATTTCCACAAATTTCCCGGAAAATGAAAAAAAAATTATATCACTAAAATCCTCTCAAAATAAGCTACAACTTTGCTGAAAACACCAAAGACCTAGGACGAACTTGAAAATAATTTTTTTTTCCATACACATCAATTCTCTTATTATAATACTTTTATATTTAGTCAAATCTAAAATGTGTGAGTATGCGAAAGTGCCGCTACAGCCTTTATGGGCCATCTCAGACCCATGGTTTCTTCTAAAACTTTATCTTATTTTTACCGGCCAAGGTAGCCTCATCATTAGAATTTTTGATTTTCATATAAAAAAATAGAGTTGCCGCACAACTTTTGGTTCCAAATACCGGTTTTTCAACAAAAATCAAAAAATTTCCACAAATTTCCCGGAAAATGAAAAAAAAATTATATCACTAAAATCCTCTCAAAATAAGCTACAACTTTGCTGAAAACACCAAAGACCTAGGACGAACTTGAAAATAATTTTTTTTTCCATACACATCAATTCTCTTATTATAATACTTTTATATTTAGTCAAATCTAAAATGTGTGAGTATGCGAAAGTGCCGCTACAGCCTTTATGGGCCATCTCAGACCCATGGTTTCTTCTAAAACTTTATCTTATTTTTACCGGCCAAGGTAGCCTCATCATTAGAATTTTTGATTTTCATATAAAAAAATAGAGTTGCCGCACAACTTTTGGTTCCAAATACCGGTTTTTCAACAAAAATCAAAAAATTTCCACAAATTTCCCGGAAATTGAAAATAAAATTAAATGAAAATTATTCTGCGGACTGAGTGAAGATTTTTTATTGAGTGTTTTCTGTCAACTGAAAAATTTCACTGAATGACTTCTTTCAAAAGTAAAATTTCATTGAGTGGCTTCTTTAAAATATAAAATTTCATTGAGTGACTTTTTTAAAATGAATAAAAAGAAAAACTTCATTGAGTGACTTCTGTCAAATATAAATTTCATTGAGTGACTTTTGTCAAATGTGAAATTTCATTGAGTGACTTCTGTCAAATGAAAAATTTCATTGAGTGACTTCTGTCAAATGAAAAAATTAATTGAGTGACTTCTGAGAATATATTTTTTTTCCTGGTTATCAAAGAAAAGTTAAATTTTAAAAAATTTTTTTTACATTTATTTAAATAATTGCTTACAACATTTCAATAAGGTGTTTTCAAGTGAAACCATCAAAATAAAGCACATTTTGTTTGTTTTTTTATTGATCTTTAAATTTTATTTATTCATTAAATTTATTCAAAGGCTTATGCCCCAGTTTACTTTAACATCAAAGTATAAACAAAAATTTACGACGCTTTAAGACATCTTTTCATGATGTTTGATAGGTTGAGATCGTTAGATGCCAAAGAATATGAATCATTATTGCCCGTGCTCCTCAATAGCAATCTATATGGAATCAGAAATGTATTTCGAAATCTTTATTTTCAGTTGCCAGGTCCAAGTAAACGAAAATCACCTTATTTCCTTGTTCAACGGCATCTAAAATATCGTCATCCGCATCAATGGTTGCCTTGTTACTCTCCAAATTGTCATACAAGCCATTGACTGCATCGGAAACACTTGGAATGTATGAACGCTCTTTCAAGCCTTGCAATTCCTTGAAACAAGTCGCTCCATCATTTGTCTTACAATGACTCAAATCCTCGACACTCAGTTTTGGCTCAACGAAAACAACCGTAATTGTCTCATCACTGACTTGGGAGTTGACCAAATTGGCAAATTCAGTGGTTTGCAGGGTTTTCAATGCAGGCATTTCAACAAAAATCAAAAAATTTCCACAAATTTCCCGGAAAATGAAAAAAAAATTATATCACTAAAATCCTCTCAAAATAAGCTACAACTTTGCTGAAAACACCAAAGACCTAGGACGAACTTGAAAATAATTTTTTTTTCCATACACATCAATTCTCTTATTATAATACTTTTATATTTAGTCAAATCTAAAATGTGTGAGTATGCGAAAGTGCCGCTACAGCCTTTATGGGCCATCTCAGACCCATGGTTTCTTCTAAAACTTTATCTTATTTTTACCGGCCAAGGTAGCCTCATCATTAGAATTTTTGATTTTCATATAAAAAAATAGAGTTGCCGCACAACTTTTGGTTCCAAATACCGGTTTTTCAACAAAAATCAAAAAATTTCCACAAATTTCCCGGAAAATGAAAAAAAAATTATATCACTAAAATCCTCTCAAAATAAGCTACAACTTTGCTGAAAACACCAAAGACCTAGGACGAACTTGAAAATAATTTTTTTTTCCATACACATCAATTCTCTTATTATAATACTTTTATATTTAGTCAAATCTAAAATGTGTGAGTATGCGAAAGTGCCGTTACAGCCTTTATGGGCCATCTCAGACCCATGGTTTCTTCTAAAACTTTATCTTATTTTTACCGGCCAAGGTAGCCTCATCATTA
>LN483617.1:199414-228423 GCA_900002565.1 Culicoides sonorensis | reverse complement strand
TACGTCTTAATGGGTTAACCCATGGGAAAAGTATATATACCATGGTATTTTTGTGATGGAGACCATTAGGGCTTTCTACTCTGAACGTATAAATAAAATCGGAGACTATGATTTCCACACTCGGCCCCATTCATATGGACCTACCCTTAAAAGTCTCTTGATTTTCTAGGAATTAAACACTGTCAGTTGAAAACGTCTCGCAGTACAAAGTGATTTGGTCCGTAAACGGAGATCTTTGATTGTCGTATTCAGGGTGTTTGATGAATGAAATTTTTATCGCATTTCCTTTTAATTTGTAAAAAAATCGACTATTGTTGGTTGTCTTGTAATTTACGCTTTTCATGCGTATGTGGTTTACAGGACATTTTCAACTTTCAATGTAAGTCACTAAGTAATTAAAAAGCAATCGCGCTCATTGTTTTTTCGTTATAACTCATGAAAAACAGGAATATGATTTTAAAAAAGGTTGACGGATGGATGTTGAAAAATCTTTCCCTAAGAAACGTTCAAAGTCCAGCGAAACTTGTTACCACTCTTGCCTCACTGGTTTTGGGTTGAGAGGGGAAGCAAATCCGGTGCACAAGAAATTCCAACATGCAAGTTCCTGTGTTAAATTTTGCTTGAAGCTGATAAATCTTCGGATCTCAGCAGATCTTTGCAGCTTCTCAATTGTCTGTAGTTTACAACGCTGTTCCTCCATCATTTTATTTTTTTGTGTTGCATTGCAAATCTAAAAGTAAAAAAAAAAAAGAAAAAAAGCACATTAACATTTTAGTCAAAACTTATTTCTTTTACGCAAAATTAAATGTTTCTAAATGTAAATCATATTTATTTTAAAAACAGCTTTGAGATTCTGAGAATCTTTTGATAAACAAGTTGCATCAAACAATTTATCGCATTTTAAAGACTCTTAGAAGTGAACCAAAAAATTGTTTGAAATAAAATAAATCATTTCCATTGCATCACAGGTATTTGCATGGTTTGAATTTGAAGGACTTTTCTAACTACATTTTAAAAATGTAAATATCCTTTGCTGAAGTGAACAAAAATCTGAAGCAAATGACACCGGGTTTAAAATTCCAATAATATTTAAGTGTGGATTTTTTTACACATTGATTGAACCTTAGATTTTAAGAATCAATCATCAATTAAATGAAAATCATTCAGAAAAGAAAAATAAAAGTGAAAATATGTTTGTCCAATTTATTGGACATGAGGACTCAAAGGTTGTAACTGTTGGTTCATATGCCGAAGAAAAAAGACGTTTTCCAATAAAAAAAAAAATAAATTAATATCCTTATATTATAATAGACATAAATTATATAAGCTTTTTAATTGAATTTATTACCAAAATCCATTGAATACTGAATTTCAATATATTGAACAGCAACCTTTGAGTCCCGATATTCAATATATTGGATATTCAGGATCACTACAAAAAAATCTGTAAAAAATAATTTAACACCTTCTAACCCTTATAAGTAAGAATTTATATTCAAAAACAATCCAGGTCTTTTGGTTTAGGCTCAGGTCTGAAAGGGTTAAATTCGTCGTATTGTTGTACACTTGAAAGTTGTCAAGATGTATCAGTGGCAGATCCTGCGAAATTTTCAATCATTAAAACCTCATATCCATAAAAAATAGAATTAATTTAAGGAGTCGGCTTAAAAATTGTTGAATCTTTTTTTAATTCATTGAAAATTACAACGCGGTAAAAATGGAAAGTAAAGTACAAACTTTTTTCATTATTATGTTTTTTTTTTATTTTCAAATCTCTTTAATTGTTGAGGCATCTAATTTTTTTTTAATTTTTAAAACAGCTTTGAGATTCTGAGATTTTTTTAAAAAATTAAGTTCCGTCAAACAATTTCGCGCATTTAAAAGGCTCTTGAAAGTGAACCAAAAACTTGTTTGAAATAAAATATTTCATTTCAAGTGCATCAAAATTAATTGCAAGGTTTAAATATCAAAAAAAAACTTGTGCAGAAAAAAAAAATTCTTCGCTGAACATTACTAAAAAATTCAACTATAAATTTCAAAATGCCTCAAAAAGGATAAATTTATTGCAAATGTTCCCCGTTTTTATTTTACAGCATTCCAAAAATTCATGTTAAAATATGAGCATGAGCACCAAAGAATTGAATTGTAACTAAAACGTGCCAATTTTCTCGCCTCACTTTGCGTTATCACACCACTATAATGGACATTGAATTCATGTTGCAGCTCGCCAAATATTGTATCTTTTGTCTAATAATAATATGATTCATGAATTTTTCAGTTCGTTTTTTTACATTTACATTACACATGGCTTTTTGTCGCAATAGGACACCAACATACAAAGGAATGCGTGCTCCGAAGCATGATAATATACAAAAAAAAAATGAAAATTCAAAGGGTTAATAACCCCTTTATTGTTAAACTAAATTTCATTTGACAAATTTTCACAGTCAGATATCGCCACGACACACGACAATTACAGACGAAAACAAGAAAAAAAACGTAAAATAATGTGAAAAAAAATTGATCCAAGTTTTTTTATCGTGTCTCGACTTTGTCATTTAATTATTGTCGTAACTTGCACTGTATTTATTTTTTTCTGTTTGTTTCACTACTCATAGTAAATGTAACGATGAAATGTAATAAAAAAAAAAATTATAAAAGTTGTTTGAGTTAATCTAATTCACATCACACAAAAAAAAGGAAAAAGTTTTTACTATTAAAAAAAATTTGTTGCTTGATTTGCTGTATCACAGTTTTAGGACGTGTATGAACTTTAATTTTTTTTTCATGAAGTTAATTTTTATGTGACATGAAAAATCCTTTACTTTAATGAAATATGATATAACTGTAGTCGACTGTGGATTTAAAAAAAAACTTTTTTAATTTATATTTTTTTTCCTTTTTTTGTTGTAATTTGTACTGAAAAATTTTTTTATCAAACTAAAATTCATTGAATCACAAATTTTAGTTTAGAAATTCAAATTTAAGAGTAAAATCAATGCAAAATACCTTAAAGACAAAAAATAAACAAAAAAAAATCGTATATAAAACATTGATTACATTTACTTAATCCTATCAATACAACACAAAATCAGATAAAGATAACAAAACATACACTTTTAGAGATAAACTTTTTCTTTATCAAATCAAACAAGGAATCGAATGAATTATTTATGCCTTAAATTTTTCATTGTATTTTTTGTATAAAGTAAAAATACAAATTTAAAGTCGGATTTTATCACACTCCGTTTCTAAAACATTTTTTAACACAAAAAAAGTGACAATTCTTTACAGTTTTTTTTTCGTTTAAATTTCTTTAAATCCATAAATTTTATGTCTCGATGTCTTACATTTTCAATTTTTTCACATGAATTTAAAATGTTACAGAGAAAAATGTGACAAAATACAAAAAAAAAATCGAAATCTTACATGATTGCATTTCTTCGTCTCATCTCTCTTTTCTTTTTTTTTGGTGCAAAGTAAAAGGATACAAACTCAAAATATTTGCCTTTAAAATATTTATTGCATTTGAAAAATTTGCTGCAATTTCATTTCAGTTTGTATGTGTGGCGAATGTGCACAGAAAAAATTTAACAGAAAACTTTAAAATATTGGTGCTAAGAAAAATTCACATTTTCTTTCACATTTCAAAGGATATTTTGTCATCATATGGATGTCTTATTGGATTTTATATAGCAAATTTTTTTGCATGTACCTGGGCTATAAAATTGGATTTTTAAAGAATGTGATTACAAGATGATTTGGACTAAGCATACGACGGATTGAATGTAAAATAAAATTAGAGGAGGGAAAAAATTTAACATATTAAATGTGTTTTACAACTAAGTTTTTTTTGTTACATTCATTTTATTGTAGCTCTTTGCTTTATGAGTAAATTTAAGAGACTCTAAAAAAAGAATTTTTTCCTTAAATCGATGTGTTTTCTGTAATGTAAGGGATAAACATAGAAGACTTTAGCCCATAATTTGAGAATTTCTCACACTGAATTAACTCCGCTTTATTGGTGCAGTGGTTAAAGCATTCGCTTTGCAACTGGATGGCTGGAAACAATCATCAGTACTATATACTGTAGTTTTCTTCTGATTGGATTATATAGTGCGATAAAAATCAGAGCACACACCATGGAACTTGATCAAGAGCTGGTACCAATCAGTATAGCAGAAAAAAATTGATACTACCGCACCGTAACAAGATACTCCACTATTTGATACGCAGTAAAAAGTAGATGTCTTTAGGATAAGCCGATAAAGTAGAGCATTATCAAAATAATTTGCATTATATAGATTAATATAGATTTAAGTTTCATGTAGATGAAAGACATACCTTCAAGGGCCCATTGTGGGTCACTGGTGGTCTTATGAAGAGAAAAAATAAATAAAAAAATAAACTCACACTCAAAGAACGTTTTTGGATCACAATTTCATCAAGACTCACAATAGAGCGCCATCTATAATAAATTTTGAATTATTTTAAATTCTAAAATCTAATAATTTTTAATGTAATTTCAATTTCAATTACAAATAGATTAAAATTGAGTTCAAACAAGAACTTAATTAGTTACTTACATATAATCAAAATTGACTTTTGTTTATCTTTTTCCTAATCCCATTCATATGTAACAATTATTTTCCGGTAAACATAAGTTAAAATTTTAATTTTACATACATTTTCCATTATTTAATAGAAAATTTCAAATCCACTATTAATCAAAACCAATGGGGTTAGTGGAATACCCGAAATAACTGATATCTCGACGAATGGAGCCCGACAAAGTCTTTTGTAAAGCCGCTGAAGTGATGGACACCCCAAGAGGAGGTGGATCGATGGAATCTAAAATGACAATGGATGCAAAAGTGGAAATAGCGAACGCAACTGACTCCATTCGTTCAAGAAACAACAGAGTAAAAATCTGTTAGGTGCCTGCACACAGTAACATAGAGGGAATTAAAATGGCGGACAGACTAGCAAGGGAAGGTTCAGCTTCAACTTATGACGGTTTAGAACTATGGTTAAGAATTTGATAAAAAACAGCAAAACTTGCAATATTTGAGTGCCTTATAAATGAATCAAATTGGTACTGGGATCTGCAAAGCAATCGTCTTTCTGAACACGTACTTAATCTTATACCCAAATAGTCAGACACTCGTACCATAGAGCTTCTAGGAATGACCACAGGTCAAGTAAGTGTTCTGATGGCATTCCTTACAGGACACTCACGCACGTGTACTAAAACACCTTAAGATAATGAATCTAAGTGAAACAGATTTATGTAGATTATGTCAAGCAGAAGAAGAAAGTGCTCAGCATATTCTCTGCTTCTGTAGTGGACTTGAAACAGGAGAAGGAGGTTTTTGGGTGTTTGAGTGGGCAAAGAGTCCAACGGCTCTTTTTGGAATGAAGTATCGTTAAAAAGGAATATAATTTAGGGTAAGTCGAAAGCCAGTCCACAAAAAGCCCAATGTAGTAGTTCCTGAGGTGGGTATACCCTTCTCTAATCATCATCATCATTCGTTCAAATATCCCACTGGTTTTGCATTGAGAGTGTAATTTAAACAAAAATCCAACAAAGTTATTGGATATTCCTGTCCATTAATATAACAAAAAGATTTACATTAAACCTGAAAGTCAGATAAGTAAAATGGATTGTATTAAATGTAATAAAAATGTAGACCAAATTTCATTTGAAATTATTTTAGCCAAACATAAAAGACACATTACTGTATTTTATTTTGTAAATGAACTTCATTATTGTGGCTTTAGGCATGTTTTCAATTTGATACTCGGAGACAAGATCGAACCGTATTTATTTGAATGAAATGAAATTGTCATTATTTTATTTTGATAAAAGATATTTCTTTTGTAATGAAATAATAAGAATTTTACTCAAAAACCGATTCAATAGTAAAATAATATTATTATTTCCCATAGTGACAATCAGTTACTTTGGTTTCGGTATATGTCATTTGTATGAAAACAACAACAACAAAAGTTTGATGATAAGAACACTTCTAGCTTTTATTTGATTTTCTCTGATACAGAAATTTCTTTATTTGAATTATTTTTACTTGAGAGGTATTGAGTAAAAATTGGTTTTTCTACATAAATATACCAAAAACGATTATTTTCTTTTTTTTTACCCCAAGGGTCAACTATTTTAATGAAAATGTGTATTAAGGATGATATTACGAATATATATTATAAATTTGCTCTCTCTAGAGTATCTTTGATTTTAAATTTGATTCCCATTTAAAGATTATTTTTGTCTGTCCTTTGGAGAACATTTTGCGGTTATATCAATATGTAATAAATAAAATTGGATAAGGAAACATTTTTTGATACTGTCATTTGTGGGATGTAATCCAATATATTTCATGTAACCTGATATCACTTTTGTTCTTAATAATCTGTGGATACCATTTTCTGGTTTAAATTGATATGAATTCATTAAAATACGAACACTGAGATGATATATTTTGAAGATAAAAGTATTAAGAATTGTATGCAAAATAGTTGATCAAAGCATTTTTGATAGACAAAATTCAGTTTTCTCAAAGTTGTTTCAACTCCAATACGTAAATCTATGTATCACAAAACATTGACCGGGCATTAAGCTTGTTGTATAGATGCCGGGAGATGAATACATTATAAATTCTGCTGACATTTCAATTCATTCCCATTCTTTCGTTCACAAATTTGCTGTTTGCAACTGATTGTCATATACAAAACTATGCTTTTAAGTAACAAATATCAATGTATAGCAAAAAAAAAGAATCATGCATTAAAAGACATTTGTTTCTCTGTTACTGATATAACTATTCTAATAAAAATAGCAATAAAGAGCAATAAAATAAGTATACTAGGAATAATAAAATAAAATCAAATAAAATAACAGACGATGATGTCCTTTTTCCATCATGTATGAGTTTTTTTTGTTTGGTATAAATTTAAAAATTTATTGTAGGTTTTTAACTCCATCATGTATGCAATGCGTATTATATGTTTTTTACTAAAAGACATTTTAACTACAAAAAAATTTAAAATCATATTCTATTTAAATTAAATGTTCTTGTAACCATGTAAGATTACGCTTTAAAATGATTTCTCGCTTCAAATTGCATATTCTTAAATCGCTGTTTAATGTATTGCATACTTTTCGGTGTAAAAATTCATTCATTCAAGGTTAAAAATTGAATTAAAATTGGCAAATGTTCACTTTTAATTTTTTTCATGTAGATCTCTGCAAAATAATACCGCATCTCATCCTTTATCTGTTCCAAAGAAAAGAAGAACAAAAATACAATAACAAGAAAAGAAAAGTTAATACAAAAGACAGCAAAAATAAATTGCTTCTCAATTACAGACAACGACTAAAACGTTTCTCTCCATGATATATAAATATAAAATATCCAACAATTTACGACGTAACTTCATCTTATAATAAATATTAAGATCTCTCTGTTCATTGTATTTTGTGTTAAAGAAAATGAAAAAATAATAAGAATATATAAAAAAATACCAGTAATAGCTCTTCTAGAATTCATGGTCACTATCAATTTACAAAACAAAATAGCTTATATTTTTCATTAGATATCCAAGGTCAGCCGAAAAACATACAAAAAAAAAGAAAATCAGAAATGAGAAAATATTTCACAGAATTTTTCATTGTTTTATTATTAAATTTGTGTACGACCGTAACTTGACAAATTTAAAAGGAAATTTGTTTTGAATGATTAAAGTAATTTAACGATGATTTTCTCTTGAATAAAAGATAAACTGTGACATTTTCCCCTCATTTAAGTAGATGAAGAATGATTCAAATTTTTTATTTAAATTCTTCACATTCCTTTTACATAAAAATTCATCCTTTTTTTAATATAAACGAAAACAAAAACCACTTTTATCTTACGTTAAATACCCGAGATTGAAACAGAACAAAAGCTGACACGTGTTATACGCACCTTTCATTTGAGGGATTTTTTTAATGTTACCGCACACTCTTTTTTTTCATTATTCGCTTTTATTATTTCCTTTATTTTCATGTAAATAAAAAGTTATTTCATTTCATTTTATTTTTTTTTTGTAAGTATAATTTTGTAACACCTCTCAAGTGTTTTTAATATAAAATGTCCATTATTATTCAGTGTGTTATCAGAGTGCCAGCAGGAATCCAAACAAAAAACTGTCTTTCAATGCAAATTTGGTCGATTTTTTATTCAAATAATCATAAAAAAAGGCAAAATGAGTTTAAGTAAAAACAATAATATTTGGAGAAAAGGCATGAAAAAGGTTTTGAATTAACTTTAAAAAAAAAGAAAAATGAAAACTCTTTTCAAATGGAACGAGTTAAGCAGATTTTGGCTCAAATGAAATAAGTTCATCATAGGATGCAATTTGAGATTAAATTGAATTGGATATTTCAGGATAGTTCACTTAAAGCTCATTGAATGGCGCCCTCTAGCGGTTTTCGAATCAATGTCAGTTCGTGTTCACTTAGAAACCTTGCCAACCACCAAGAGCGATGAACAACTGCTACTTTCGTTTGAGCGCAAAGTACTGCGAAATATATGCGATGCTAAACTGGAGGACAGTAGATGGAGACGTAGATACAACTTTGAACTGGAACGTGAATATGGGGAACCAAACATTCTAGCAATCGTAAAGGCAAACATATTAAGATGGGTCGAGCACTTAGCACGAATGGACTCTAACCGAGCCCTAGTAACCCTGTTCCGAAATGATCCAGACGGCCGTCGAGGTGTTGGACGACCAAAACCAAAGTGGATCGATAACGACCATTCGGATCTGAGGACATTAAGAGTGCAAGACTGGCAACAGATGGCGCAAGATAGAGGGCACTGGAAACAGAATCAGATTGCATAGCCAGCTAAATCAGTAGTCAGTAACGCAGTTTGAAATTAAATTGAATTGAATATTTCTGGACAGTTCAATTTAAGCTCAAGCGCCCTCTAGCGGTTTCCATATTAATGTCAGCTCATTTCCAAAAAACCGAGTCAAAAACGCATTTTAACCAGAATTTCATGGAAAAAAATAAGCTCACACGCATTAAAGGCCATTTGTATACTTAATCATATTTTTTTATATTACATTTTTTCTCATTTTATTTTAAATGTAATTTTTTCTTTGAATTTAAATACATTAAACGATTTCTTCGTTCATTGTCTTATTCATTTTTTTTCAGACACAAACATTTTTTGGTTAAAAAATTGTATTTGCAAGAAATTTAGGAGACAAAACAATTCCTCAACACATTTTAAACACACAACAGCACCCTTGAGTCGAATTAAGACAACACAAAAAACAATAAAAGTGATAAAAGAAACGGCAATAATATTATGGTAAGCATTACTTTTAACAGTTATGGACATAATTTGAATAATTTTTTATATTCATCTTAAACTGTTTTATTCAAAATAAAAAAAATCAATTATTTTTTTTTTACTTATTTTAAAAATATAAAATAAACATAAAATGTTCCATTAAAAAATACTCTTTAAATCAAAGTAATGAGGTTAATAAAACCATTGAAATACAAGAATTACTGAATCATGCTTTATCTCATTTTAACGTTCTATGAAATCTTAAAAGACATTTAAAAGAAATTATGAAAGAAAATTTCATATGATTTAATATACAAAATAAAAATAAGGACATCATCATACACATAAAACATGAAAAAAGTGAACATTTACATGAAATATGAGATGAAAGAAGGAAAAGACAATTATTTTTAAGACACATACAAACACACACACATTTCATCAAAAGGACAAGCATTCACGATGAATGTGCTCTTAAGATTCAGATTCATGAAAGGAAATATTTAAGCTAGCAATCAAAGTAACCACATGCATGAGCTTTAATGTGTATGTGTGTGTGTGTGTGTGTGTGTGGTATTTCATCTTCAATGTCTTACTTACATTTTGCTTACCCTTAAAATGAGTGAACTCAAGATTCATCTCTTTTAAGCGGTTGTGTGTACAAATGTGGGACTGTGTGTGTGTTAGACGACGGTAAAATGAGATGAAAAGAAATATTATCAGTAAGGTAAGGAAATATAAATGTCTTATATATTATTATTACCGTTAATAAGACTTAATTTACATGGAAAACATTACGAGAAAGTGATACAAAGGGAACTTTGTCATTGAATGGATGGGAATTTGTATCTTTTAAACAAGGACTGTCATGAAATGTCAGTTTCTTATGAAATTACATTGACTTTTCGAGGAAAAACACAATCAGGAGTCGGAATCAGGACATAACAAAAATTTTACTCTGAATATTACAGTTCCCTATATTGGAAATACAATTCAAAAGACAATACGATACAAAATAAACCATAATCTGGTTGTTCTTTCTTGTATAAATGTTTTATGAACATTAAAAATAAAATACCGAGAAATCTTATAAAAAATGAAAATAAATTCATAGTAAAATTTCTGAGCAACCAAGGAAAATACAAGGAAAATGCTTATCAGTGCATTATTATTATTATTAATTTATCATTTACTGCAGCAATGTAAATAAAGTTTACAACAAGAAGCAATAAGAAGCTTTTAACAGCCATGTAAATTAAATCTAATGGTTATTAAGTTATAATTCTCTGATAATATTCTATAATTAATGATTTAAATGTGAAATTCAGTTATATTTAATGGAAACGCCTGGTTAATACAATTTCAAAGGAATTTCTCAGTCTTATTAAAATCCCACATATTTAATTTGAATATTTTCATGTAAAGTTATTCAATTTACAACTATTTATAATCTTATCTTACTTGAAAATCGAAAAATTTGCAATTTAAATGTTTGTTAAGCACACACAGACACACATTCAAATAACCAGATTTCTCTTAAAATAACAAAATACTTAACAATGAGGTTACAACACACACACAAGCATTAATTTAATGAATGAATTAAAATCGACTTTAAATTGTTCTTATAAAATGAAAATAAAATGAAAAGTTCCCTAACTTTTCCATGTTAAAAATAGAGAAAGATTTTTCTTTTTCCATTTCATATGTATTTATTTTTTATTTTTATTAAAATAATAATATTATAAGAGAATTGCATTTAAAATTGCAAATTAAAACCACTTGATTTTGAATTTAAGTTTAAAAGTCTTTTTATTTTAATTTTACTTTTCATTTTGGAATGTATTTTTGTAATTCTGTAAAATGAAGTGAATGTGTGTCATTTATAAAGGAAATTATACTTGTTATTGAATTTCAAATATATTTATTTATAATCTTCTGTACATGTAAAATTAGTTTAATTTGAGGCGTTTTTCAGGGAATCGGAACCAAAATTACTGAAAAATAAAAGGAATTTGAATTTGATGATATCCATCAAAGCCAAATCTGTAATGAAATCAAGCTCCGAGAGGGTCATAGCCCTTAATTCCCATGACAAAATCCCTGAACGACGCCCTTTAAACAAAATTTCATTATAATTAAAAGTTTCATGTGTGAAAATAATTTCAAAGGAGTTGTAACTAATTAAAAATTTCTTTCTATGAATTTAAATTGAATATATTTGTTCTATTTAATCAATTTAATTGATACAATTTTACTAAAAGCAATTATTTTTCAAATTTATTCATGTATGAAAATGTGAATTCAACATTTTCATCAAATCTGATTGTTTCATCAGTTTGAAAGACATCTGGCATGGAAAACTTGAGATATTAAAATGTTTTAATTCAACCATTAAATGCAACGCAGTAAAGACACAAAATTCATCTGCAAGTGACATGTGAATATGTAATAATATGATTTATAGAAAGACAAGCAGAAAGACAGACAATGTAAAATTTTGTATGAAAATAATAAAAAATTAAAATCGTTTTCTCCAGATTGATTCAAAGACTGGGTAAGTTCAAATCTTAAATAACCATCATCCATGTACCACTCAATTTATTCATATGAAATCTTAGGGTAGGGTTTACAAAGCTCTATTGCGGTCCCTAAAGGGTCCTTTTCAGTGGTGGATTGGCCATACGGGCAATCAGACAAATGCCAGAAAGGCAGCAGTCGATCGTCTTGTAAAGTTCACTTTAACGTTAATTTTAAAGAAAATCATACAGAATGCGAGGGCCGTAAATAATTTTCAATCCGGTCCTGGTCCTTTTGTGTTCATACTATTTCCACTGAAATTTCCATAGTAAACGACAATCCTGTAACCTAAGCTTAACGGCGACCCTCAGTTTTTACACTGCCATCTGATAGCAGTCGCAACATAATCAGCCTCAATTATTAAGCCCGAGAAAGACATCGTATTCGAATCCACGCCAATGATATGACAACACACATTACCTTAATCATTCAACCATTTTCTCATAAATATTTCAAATTACACATAAAACCTTCGTTTAACACCTCCATTAAAATCAAACTTTTGATGCACTTTATACAAGTTCACATGAATTACTATCGCTTCAGGACAATTTCATTTAATAATTCTCATAAAATCAAACCTACAACATTTAAAAACTTTTACCATGAAACAACATTTATGCAAGTTAATAATCTTTTATGATTGTGAGTCTGTTCTGTGCACCCAAAACACACACAAAGATATAAAATATCATTATGATTATCTATATCTTAAAATACTTTATTTATTTACATTAAATTTTGTTCTTACACTCCATTTCATAGATAATAAGTGTGTGTGCTTGTGTGTGTTGTCTTACACACCATCAAGAGAAATTATTAATATATATTAGCTTGATAATAACAATAATACGACCAATGATGAGTAAAACCAAAACTTTGTAAATATCTGCTTACATTTCTGTGGTTTATGGCTTAAATAACTACGATCATAAACTCATACAAATTGAGTAATTATTTTATGTTTACGATAAACTTGAATAATTTGTGAGTTTTCTCATATCAGTGTCAAATATTTATGACTTATAGAATGAGAGATGAGAATAAGAAGCAAACTGACAATTTTCAGTTGTTCCTTTTCATAAGATCATAAAATGTTATGTTTAATGTAATGCATGGTTTATTTATAAACCAACTTGTACTTTTGTACAATTATTAATATTGCATTGTGGTATCGTAGGTGGATTTTCTCTTATTTTGAGATGAAATGAAATGAGGTTGATGGAATGCTGTAAATATTGATATAAAGATGTTGTGGGAGTCGTGTGGGTGATAAATAAGGTATGAAAATGTGGTTAACCCAATCCCTCAAATTTTATCAATAGATTTTTATAAAATACATTGCATAACTTCAGGGTTTTTAAAAAAGACGGTTACACATCTATACGAAATACAGACATAGCAAGAGCTCAGCAAGACTTAGCAGATCCTTCTAACACAGGAACACCAGGCACATAACTAAGCCCGAAAAGCATCCTGGGATATTATAAAGAGTTTGAATAAACTTGCAAAAATTGCATTGCATAGATTCAGGGGTTTTAAAAAAAATAACACATCCACACGATTTTCAATTATAGAAAATCAGAAGATCCTACCAACACAGTAACACCAGGCACATAACTAAGCCCGAAAAGCATTCTGGGATATTATAAAGAGTTTGAATAAACTTGCAAAAAATGCATTGCATAGATTCAGGGGTTTTAAAAAAATTAACACATCCACACGATTTTCAATTATAGAAAATCAGAAGATCATGCCAATATGGGAACACTAGACGCATTACTAAGCCCGACAAGCATGTTGAGACTTAATAAACGCATTCAACACGCTTGCACGAAATGCATTGCATAAATTCAGGGATTTTAAAACAATTCTAGACAAAAAATTAAACATTTTAAGACATATACCAAAAAAAATCCTCCATACAAGTCAAATGATATCCAATTATACAAAATCATTGAGTAAATGAACTCCATCACACAAAAAAAAACTGATGTCCAGTTAATTTTCTCCGATTATCATCATAATAACCAGAAAAACAAAATTTTTTCTAGTTCATTTTAGTTTTTTTGGACTTGTAAAACTTTCACCATATGTTTGTTCAGCAATAAAATAAAAAAAAAGTATATTACAATAATCCCTCAAATAATCCTCGAATCCATATTAGGATCAAATGAACAGACATTTTATATCTCTTCTTCCCACTGTTTTCATGTCTTATAATTACTAATAATATATCATTACAATATGTTTTTTTTTCTCTTCCTTTACTTCTCATTTATAATAATATCAAGTTATAACTCTTCTTAGTCATTTTCCTTGTTCTTAACTAATAATAATCTGAATATAACCAACAAATATCCGTTAAATGAAACATAAATGGGTCTGTTAAATGTTAATGAAGGGATTAACCCGAATCTTCAATGTGTTTTTTTTCTCTTATAACTTTTCTCTTTTTGAGTGAATGATAATAATAATAAATACAAGCAAGAAAAAAAAATGTATGACGAGTCAATTTCATAAATAAAATACAAGAAGAAATTTAGTAATGAATGGAATAAATTTGAAATGTTAAAGTGTTGTTGTGTGTTGTAAGATAAAGGCAAGAAAAGGCTTAAAAAAGACTTAAATGATATTAAAATTCTTAAATAAAAGGGCAAGCAGACCCTTTTTTCATGTTCAATACAATCATGTGTCTTTTAAAAGATAATTTCGGAATATAAATAAATTTTAAAGGCAATATTTTAGTCATAATTTAACATAAAATAAGATGTTTGTTTACGCTTCCTTAAATTTCCTCTTAATAAAATCACAATTAACTTGTTTTCTTAAGTCAATACAACATTTAAGTAATACTAGGAAATTATTTATTTTAGAAGAAAGGGAATCAATAACTATTTTCATTGAAATAAACAAAAAAAATTAATTAAATATTCGAGCATCAATAAAATTTACAACAAAAAACACCAATAAAATCAGTAATAATCCATTTTCCCATTCATTTAGCATTCAAACACCCAAAAATCCATTAAATTGACGATTACGTGGCACTTGACAATATACAAAAAAAAAAATATATACAATTTTAATATAATAACAAATAACGAATAATACTTAAATAAAACACAGACAACCCGATTTTAATATCCCAATAAAAATTCAAATTCAAAATGCAAATCAAATGAAAGCAAAAAAGAAAATTGTTTGTTCCTGTATTTTATTATTACAATAAAAAAAATTCATATATAACAATATTTGATTTTATTTTATTTTTTTTTTGTTGTGAATTTCATTTTAAATTTTATTGACTCAAGTCTAAAACAAATTTTTTATTATTGAGTTAAGCTCTGGATCGAATGAAATGGATATGATTGTATGTATTATTACAGTGACAACACACAATCACACACACATAATAACAGTAAAAAATAATAAAATTTAAATAATAAATTGTGCAAACATAAAAAATAAAGTACCGATAAATAATGTTCTCAAGATTCAAGAGTACTTTTAACATTTTTAAATCAAAATTATGATGAAATAAAATGACAAATTATGCACAGAAGAAAAAAATTAAAAGTGAATTGTAATTGATTGAAAGAATAATGACAACAAAAAAATACAGTGAAATTGAAAAAAAAATCTGAGAATTTGAATTGAATTTCAGTGTTTAACGTCAATCAAGAAATGGTATTTCGGCTTTTTTTTTGTCACATGTGCTTAATGAATTCTTAAAAAAATAATATTTTTTATGTCGAATAAATGATTATTATTTTTTCATTTAAATTTTCCATTCATTAAATGTCCAATAAATGTCAAAATGGTATTTTTTATCAAATATAATATTATTTTGTTGCAAATTAACCCTGAATCTCAAGCTGCTTTGATGCTCGATGGAAATCCAACAGAACAAGTCGACGAATTCACGTATCTAAGCAGTGTGGTGAGTGTGGATGGCGCTGGAAATAAATATGTGCAAACTAGGATAGAAAAGCTAGGGGTGCCTTTACGATACTTAACCGATTATGGTGCTCCTCAGTCTATAGCAAACCGATAAAACTAAAGATCTTTAAATCGTGCGTAAACTCTGTCCTTCTGTATGATTGTGGGACTTGGCTGAGCCAAGTTGGCTCGTTACATAGGACATTAAGAGAAGGCTTCAAATTTTTGTCAAGCGCTGTCTTAGACGAATTCTGCGTATCTTCTGACCGAAAAGAATTTTAAATGAAGAACTGCTGAGAAAAGCCGAGATGCAAAACATTAATATGCAGATAAGTAGAAGAAAATTTGGTTATATTGGACATACCTTAAGAAAAGACCCTTCAGAAGTTTGCCACCAGACCCTTGAATAGAGCCCACAAGGTAGCCGTAAGAGAGGTCGACCAAGGAACACCTGGCGACGCTCCACACTCTTCGATGCCAACTCGGTCAGAGAGACAAATGAGGCAAAATTTAACAGCCTGGGGGAACTGAAACGAACTGCAAGCCGACGTTCTAGATGGAGAAATTTTGTAGATCGCATTTGCTCAACATGAGGACAGTCTGGACTTCTTGAGGCAAGGCAAGGCGTAAGGTAAAGGAAGTAAGTATTATTGTTTTGAAAAATTAAAATTCATCATTCATTAGTAAATCAATAGTATTATTGTTTTGAAAAATTAAAATTCATCATTCATTAGTAAATCAATATGAAAATGTTTTTCTCTAACTTTTTTAACAGTTAAAACTTATCTTTAAGAAACTTCGATAGTCCCTTTTGGACCTTTATTGTGATTCTATATTAATGTTAACGAAAACGATAACTGACACGTTTTCTAAGTACTGCCTGAAAATGTATCAAAATATTTTCCAATTCAACCCCTTCACATTGCAAAAATAACCCTCTCAAGCTAAAATTGAATATTCAAGAGGATTTAATCCTCTTTAAAAGTTAAATATAAATTTTTATTGTTATCTTTTCTGAATTTCATAAAAAAAAAAGTATTTGAATAATATTTTACTAAGATGAAGTTCGAAAATAAATAATTCAATATTTTCAAATAATCTCATAAATAATTTAATTTTTTCTGTGTAAGGATCATTTATTTAATAGGATTAAACATAATTTGTAGAAAAATTTGAGAATATGCATGATTGATTTTGTAAGGATCAATTTCAATGAAAATATTGAAGGAGAATCATAAAAGGAAATATAATTTCATTTACTGTATAAAAAAAAAATCAAGTAAAAGATTTAATAAAAATGGAGCCGACTGGTAATTTACATTAAAAAATACTTTTGAATGCATAAATTATTAGATAAATCTCAAAAAAACTAATGAAATTTTTTTTTCATTTTAACTCCATTAAATTGGTATGAAGAAAATTTTTCCTGTTTGATTTAGGTATGGGGTGTCTTCGGCAAAGTTGCTCAGAATGATGAGGCAAAAATTTTGGCATGAAAAAAATTTTCCATTTCCTTGGAAAAATTTTTGGAAAATCGAGTTTTTCATGGTCACCCTATTTTTTTGTATGGACACCCTGTATTTTTTTGATCCATAAACACTCCCACACTGAATACGAACATAAGTCTAGAACATACTTTGGGTCTCAGATGAACCGTTCGGGCGCTATCCGGTCTTAAAGTAAAAAGTGGAATAAAAATTCACGCATGAATCAGGTGTTCACGCGGATATCTAGTCAGATATCTGATATCTGAGTTGAAAGTGAGATAGCGTTCTATGCATTTTGTATGGGATATTTGAGTAGTTATTTGTCAGATAACGACATATCCGACTTTTTGTCGGATAACGTGTTAATTAAGACATGCCATAAGATAATAACGTGTATAATCTTATTAATTATTGGTTTTATCGTCCATTCAATGCAAATCCTCTTATAAAGCAAATATTGCTATTCATAAATTCCTGATTAGATAAAGAGTTAAAATTTACCATTTATTTGTAACATGCCTATTCCTATTTGAATTTCAATTCAATCTAAATTCTTTTTTTTCCAAGAAATGCTAAAAATAAAGCTTGAGATTTATCCATTTAAATTTTGTATTGTAATTTAAATTGACATGACATTAAATCGATAAAAAAATACACAATATACTGTTACATGTCAATTTTAATCAGCATCTTGATTTGATTTGATGATGATTTTATTTTAAATGGAGACGACTGGTATTTTTTCATTTAAATAATAAAGTTCGAAATTTTTTTGTTTATTAAACATTCTTTGGAGCACAATAAAGTCCAATCTTAAATTCTACAAATTATTGCTGTAATTTTTATCAGATCAAACAATAAAAGTAAAATGAAATGGAATTTTGTAATAAAAGAATACACACAAAAGAAATTCACAAGAATAAAATAATGGTGTGTAACACCTTCAGTTAATAGACTATAAATAAAGTAATAAAAGTGTTGTGCACAATTCAAATAAAAAATATTACAGAAAAAAAAAAGTTTCTTGACAGAAAATTTATGTTATTTACATTTATTACAATTTTTTTTTGCTATGAAATTTTTTTACATAAAACGCGACTTTTTTGTTCAATTTATGAATAGATGGCATTAAATTCAGAGCTTGGACTTGTTCAAGTGACTTGATCTAGTGTACCATGAGAGTTCCTCAGTGAAAATCTGCTAAATCATTCACAAATCTTCTTAACATGCTTTTATTACATTTTTTTCTGTTTGGACTACACATTTTTTTTTTAATTTCATTTCACATAATTTAGTTTCACCCCAAAAAGAAAATAACACACATTTATATACAAGAAAATGAATAAGAGGACAATATAAAAGTTGATAAAAATAAACAACAATCTGTATCTACACATTTAACACTTATGTACCATGAAATAAAATAAATGTATTTTCACTTAATAACGCATGACCTCATTTTTTGCCAATTATTTTTACTTTTTTTCTTTCATTTCTTATTTTTTTTTCACATAAACTCAGTACATTTTCTCTGTGTTATTTATTTAGTGTTTTATTCTTGGTGTTAGAAGGAAAGGTAATATTTGTTCCGCATTGCATTTGTCTAGAATTGCTTTGTTGATTCTTTTTATTATTTGATGAGTTCTTTGCCTTTTTCCTCATTTTATCATGATGACACGTGACACGTGTGAGGATTAAATTTTAATTTAAAGTGAGAGACGTAAAATGTTACGTCAAAATTTCATTTCATTAAATTTCATTTCATATAACTTTAAAGAAATTTTTTGCCTTTCAAATACGAAAAAAAATATCAAATTTGAACAATTTGTAGACATATTTCATGAAATTTAATCACAGTTCCTTTAATTTTTTTTTCCATTTTCTCTTCTCATTCTAATAATGAGGAATTTCTTTAAATTTCAAAAGAATTAACTACACAAGAGAAATGTCAACAATAAACAAAGTAAAATTATGCCGGTATTTGCTTACATTTTCATCCCTTTTTACATTAAAAAGAAACACACACACATACTCAAGAAACAAACACCTGCTCTCAAGATATCACACATGAAGACTACCTGAAGCATAAATGAAGGCAAAACAACAACTAAAATTTTCCTCAACAATAAATATTCAAAGAAGTGTTTAAGGTGACACAATCTGTCTTTTGATATATTTTTTTAATGTCTTAAGAGAAGATACACGATATTGTTTTGAACCTTATCATGTCTTGTTTATATCGTATTTATTACATTTTTTTTTCTTGACTCGAACATAAAATAAAGGATCTTTCATCGTAAAAAATTCATAAAAATGACTAAATGAGTATCTTATCATCAGAAATAACTCTATCTCTCAATATGATGTTAAATTCCTTCCCTGAACATTTTTTTAGTGTATTTCATTGGAAAAAATGCACTGTTAAAGACGAGACGGTTTGTCCGGCGTTACACTGTCACTGATCGCTATCCATAACTCCAGAATGATCGATCGGAGCGAGGTTTGCGTTTTTTCTGTAAAACAGAGGAACTCATGAAAATAATTTGAGATTAGGTTCATGGATTGGGCACCAGAGTCTCCAAAGCCTGAAAACCGTTAAAAACGGTTAAAAATTTTAAAAAATTGCTGATTTCTTAATGGAATAAAAAATCTTATAAGAGTGAACTTTAACCCATTAGCTGCGAAATTGGGCTCAGAAATTGGGCTCCACAGCCTAAACACGCTTAAAATCCTTGATTTTCCCAAGAAGGCCATACAAACATGATTAAAAACTCCATTGAACTGAAAGCTTTTCAGAACCTTCACGAGTAAATTACCAGACAAAAATACGACTTTATAATGCCAAAATCTAGATTGAACATTCTCCATAATAGTCTCTTGATTAGCAAACAGCAAACAGCTGAATTGAGATTAATTATAAGAAACAAGGCCGATTTTCTAAAATGGTTGATTTTTTTCAAAATCACAAACTGTTTTCAAAATATTCAAATTGGTGGAAACTTCAATAATGGCAGCTTTTTCAAAATTTAAAAAAAATGTTGATTTTTAAAAATAAATTTTGATTTTTTATAATGAAACGAGTCCCATTGAAATGCGCTTTTCTAAACCACCCAATGGTAAAGATTTCTCAATTTTTATATTTCCATGAAGATTTTATAATGTGTTTGTAATGTGATGATCGTATAAAGATAAGAATCTTGGATAGAGACGTTGTTTCCTTTAATCATAAAAGAATAAATCGTATAGAAAAAAGGGGACTTTTATATATTTTTTTTATATTAAAAGACTTATGATTAGAGATGAGATAACAAGGGGAGAAAAAAATCTAATAAAACATAAATTAATCTGTGCCGATTTATCTCTTAATATAACTCAAGGTGTTTTACCACTATTTTGTCCATGAAAGAATTTATCACATTGAAGAATCTGTTAGGGTTAATCTAGTGTCTTTTGTTTATTTCTCTGTACAAATAAATTCATTTGATGGTCGGACCAGATAAAATTTGGTAGTATTTAAGTGTGATTTAAGGTATTTCAAGTTATATTTTTACAGAGGAAATGATTTTACGCAATTTTATGCCTTTTAGTGGAGGAAAATGCTTTCAAAACGTCAGACAAGGACCAATTTTGAGATTTTTAAAGTAATTTCAACACTTTTCAATGAAAAAAAATGACATTTACTTACCAATTCATGTAATTTTTGCAGTAAAACGCCTCATCTCATGTAATTTTCCTCTAAAAGTAGACAAAAAATAAAAAAATCGTTATTTTAAATAAACCAGACATCAGTTAATTTAAAATGCATGCATAAAACTTTTCTATGACAATAATAAAAAATACACCAGCGAATTTCAATAGTTTTTCATTAATATTTCCATAAATTCAAGTAAAAACAGATTCCAATAAACTTTGAATGTCTGTACAGCATTCATTTTTTATTAAAATTTCATGTTCATTCATGTAAATTTCTAAGCGTGTCATTTATTATTATAGAAAAAATTTTATCACAATGAAAATATTGAATGAAAAAAAAAATCATTTTAGATTAAGTTAAAAATAAAAATTCGTGAAATCAATGAACCTAAAAATAAAGACAGCATACTTATTTTTGATAACAGAGAACATTTCGTTGAAAACTTAAAAAGAAAAACAGCATTTAATCCGGATTTTGCACACTCAACTTTTTGCAATTCACCGTTTTTTTTTCTGTTCTTTATTAAAACATATATATTTAGCAATCATTTGCAACTGTTACTACTTTTCTTCATTTTTCTCTATAAAACTCCAAAAAAAAAAGTAAAATAAAATTCACCAGAAAATGTATTGAAAGTGTATAAATATAAAATTGAGTGTCTTCTCTGCTATTTTTGCGGCTTACGTTGTACGATAGCGTGACTTTTATATAATACAAAAAAAATGTAAGCCAAAAAATACTACTACTAAGTGAATGTGTAGTGTCGATAAACGCTTGTCAGGTTGCTCTTAGCGACACAAAAATATTTTTTAATATTAATTCCTATCTTTGAAATTTCATATTTCCTTGAATAGCAATGAATGGAAAAACAGAAGTGAGGTCGATGGTTCATGTAATATTTCAATAATCATAAAAATTGATCAAACCCTCAACTTGTGTGCTTCTGTGTGTGTGAATGTGAATAACCAACTTATGTACGTTAAATTGAATAAAATTATGTTTCAGAAGGAAAATCCCCCATTTTTTGTAAGTATTTGAATATCTGGTCGTGTGTCTAGGAACTGATTTTATTAAAATATTGGGTTGTTAAAGAATTTATATAAGGAAACGCTTCGTCAATGGATTCCTTTTCAACCATCTTCGTTTTTTTTTTTGTCAATAAACATTTTTTATGAATAAAAAGACTATTTTTAGATTCGCGCAATACCTTCCGGAGAAAAAAAATTCAATGCAAATATCAGCGTAGGTGTTTTTAGTTAAAGATTGATGAAACAAACGCAATTTTTAATGAATTCTCGTGAAATCCAGGACAAATATCCAATTAATGGAGCACTGGCAATTTCATGTAAATTTATAAATACAAACTACTCAGTAATTTTAGTCCAATAATCAAATATTTGTCAACAAATAAGCAAATATGACATGAACATTGAACATTGCCTGGTATCAGATTGATTTTACACATTCATTCATTTTGTCTTATTTGCATTTCATGTTGACTTAACAATTTGTTTGCGTTTGCATTCGAATTTCAATATTACATCACCTGCAGGTAAATTTTAAAGAAAATTGAAACAAAAAATTTGACATTTTTTAGGTATTTTTGGTGCATTCTTAAAGTTTTAAGTTAAATTTTGCACTAAATTCTTGCATATCAAGCCTCACAATGAATTTTTCTATGAATTTGTATTAATTTTAATTGCATTCTGGTAACTGCAAGCTAATTTTTGCTTGACAAAAAAAATTTAAATTGAATCAGACCAATAAAAATTCCATTCAGTTATTACAATGTCCGTTATAATTATTTTTTATGCTTTCTTGCACTGAAATTGAAAAATAATGAACTTTTTTTATTCATATTAATTCAAATAATAATATTTTTATGAATATTCAGTTCAATGTTTTTTAATGTGATTATAAAATTTCATTCATTTCATTTTTTTTTGCCTTTTATTGATTAAATTTCACGCTTTTTTACTTCTTTTTCATATACAAAGTGAATGACTATTTTTTTTTTAATATAAAACGAAGACGTGATTTGAATTTTTATTTCAATATAATAATTTTCTTTAAAATAATCGAAAGAAAGATGATTATGATGGAAAAGTAAATTGAAATTTTTTTGTGTTTCAATATTAAATTATCACTAACAAAAACCTTGAATTTTTATGTGGACAGCGAAGTATTTCCATGGTAAAGTGAATGAGAAATAAAAAAAATGCTTAAAATGCGTGGCCAGTTCAAGATATTCAATTTTAGTGGAAACACAAAAAAGGCCTTCTCGTGTTATTTTCATTTTATTTTCAATTAAATAATTCACTTTTCTTTTTTTTCTTAGTACCACGATGCAAGAGCCATGATAAGAAGGTTTACAAGAAAAAATGAGATTTCATCAACGTGATCATCATTATCGTCATCATAATCGCTTTGCTTCTCATAGTGAAATTGAACGAAATGAAATGGAATGAACACACACATATCAAGATATTCTCATCAAAAAATCATACCACGTATCATCTCTCAATATTGTCCATCAAGATAATGGATGTTTGTGCCTTTTCCATCCAATTTTCTTTAATATTTTATTTTTTTTTCCTTATATCTTGATTTAAAAATAAACTTCAAGGAATTCAAAATGAAGCTTTTTCGCAGCTTTAAAACATTTTAGTGAAAAAATTTAGGCATTCAACTGATTAAATGTAACTTTTCATTAGACCAAATCGTAAATATCAATAATTTTTGTAAATTGTAAAACGATTTTTCTTAATCTTTAAAACCCTTTTTATTGCAACATAAAAGAAACAAATTCACTGAGGATTTTCCTTCAAAAATTTACGAATTCACACAAAACACTGATATTTGGATGTATTTTTATGAATGAACAAACGGTAAAAAGAGCACGAAATCGATTTTCTTCATTTATTTTGTTAAATTATTTTTTTTTTCCTTTTTTTCTTCTCATTCTACTATAAATGTTTCTTAAATACTTGTACGAATAATTTTGTCAATATCCTTTTATTTGATTTGTGTGCCAAAAAAAAGAGTTTTTTTTTTTCCTTTAAATTCTTTCAACTTCAATACAATTCACAACGAAGACGATGATGATGATGCCTATAACGATTATATGTGTATTGAAAAATGTATTAAATAAAAGTATATAAAATAAAATAAAATTTGAAAATGGATTGCTTTATTTATGTTCTCACTGAGACATACACAAAAAATAAAGTCAGACAAACACAGTGAAAAAGGCACAATGTGAGATGAGATCTCACACAAACCTTTAATGACAGTTATTTCGTATTTGATTTTGTTCATATGAATTGAAAATGTTTTTTGGAATTTCTTTTTTACTTTTTATCTTATTGTTTGTGTGTGTGTGTGTGCTTGTCGGTTCTCAAATTCAAATTCATGTACTCAAATTGTTCAAATGAGCAAAAAATGGTGATAATCTGTCTTCAGTGCAGTCAAAATACAGTTTAAAGGTAAATTCACTTATAAAAATTTTCATTTAACCCTATAAATGGGTATTTAAATTCAAATAAAAATTAAATGTCCTTTCAAGTTAATAAGTCAACACAAAAGTTCTTGGATGTAACCCCGTATGCGGGGTGATTTACGGGGCGATTACGGGGCTTTTGTGGCTTTATTTTTTTTAAAGTTATTTCAAAAATGACGGTATTGTGTGTGGTCATATTGTCCGCGTTTTTTCCACGGTTCGCGAGGTTTTCGTGATTTTCATTGGATTTTTAGCGATTCGCAGGTTTTTAAGAGATTCATGGGTTTTTTAGCGAATTGCGGGGTTTTTGTGATTCGCGAGTTTCAAGCGATTCATGGGCTTTTAGCGATTCACGGGTTTTTAACAATTCACAGGTTTTAAGCGATTTGCGGGTTTTTAGCGATTCACGGGTTTTAAGCGATTTGCAGGTTTTAAGCGATTCGCGGGTTTTTAGAGATTCATGGGTTTTTAGCGATTCATGGGTTTTTAGCAATTTGCGGGTTTTAGCGATTCACGGGTTTTTAGGGATTAACAGGTTTTAAGCGATTTGCGGGTTTTTAACGATTTGCGGGTTTTTAACAATTCACAGGTTTTAAGCGATTTGCAGGTTTTAAACCATTCGCGGGTTTTTAGAGATTCATGGGTTTTTAGCAATTTGCGTGTTTTAGCGATTCGCTGGTTTTTAGGGATTCACAGGTTTTAAGCGATTTGCGGGTTTTTAACGATTTGCGGGTTTTTAGCGATTTGCGGGTTTTTTTCGCGATTTGTGACGAACGGAGAGCACGACCGCGCACAATACCGGCATGTTTAAAAAAATTGTGGTAAAAATAACATTAAATAAAAAATTAACCCTGCAAACGCCTCATAATCGCCCCCCAAATCATCGCCAAGGGTGATTTGCAATGCGTTTTCAACTAAGAGTGTATCATTCCAAGTTTTCGAATCTCGTGTTTGAAAATTTCAGATTTTCATGCCAAAAATTACTAATAAAAATTATAATTTATTACTCAACAAAAACTACAGAAAAAAATTGAAAAAGTTCCCATGAAAAATTAACTCGAGATAAGAAAATGACTTAATTTATCATCCTTGCTGTTTTTTTTTAAGTCGTAAATTACTTCAAATATTCATTTTATTTTATTTTTTTCTTCATTTCATACCTTACTTCATAAAATTTTAACCCAATGACTTGAAATTTATGAACACATACACTTGCATTTTAAATTGAGATAAACACAATTCAAACACAGAAAAAAAATATGAGCAATGAATTTAATTCAGCATAATAAAAAAAAAATAAAGGAAAAGGAAAAATAATGAAGTAATTTGATATTTAATGAATTTGTTATTTTTTCCTCAAACAAGAAAACAAAAAAAAAATAATATAAGATTTGTAACAAATAAATTATGACATAAAAATAACATAACAAAAACATATCGGATATTGATCCAATCATTTCCAATAATATGTTATTTTCTTTTATGATGATGATTTTTTTTACAATCGTAAAGAACAGGTAAGAGTAAGACATTGTTATTATTATTTAAAAATCTTACAAATAAATGAACAAATGAAACAAACAAAAGCGGAAATGTGACCATCATTCAAAATATTATTTGATATCCGGTTTGGTTTTCTCCAGCTTCCGGAATATCTCTTACAATGTTGAATCATGGACATTGTAATGACATTTAAGGAAATTTATTTTTGATATCTCCTATTTAAAGTTTTTTTAAAGAAATTGTCTTGCTTTTGAGTGTTTTGAATTGAAATTTCTCATCGACTTCTCTTAACTAAAGTCAAATGTTCTAATGCAAAGAAAAAAAAGATGAAAGTGAAAATCATAAATTATTTATTATCTAAAGAGCAATAAAAATGAATAGTAGTGAGAAGTCTCATGTATTATTATGTGTGTGTCTGTGCACGTGAAAACTGTTAAAGAAAAAACCAAGAAAAATACATTTTTTCTTTACATTTCAGCTTGAGTGCAAAATACCTTTTTATACATTTATATGAATGTAAAATAATCATAATATGAAATAAAATGCGACAGAAAAATGTAAGAGAGATTCAAGAGGACTGTTGAGAAATGATATTTTTATTATTATTACTTTCTTTCATTTCATTTCATACATTTTTTTTTCTTCTTATTCTATGTGAGTGTGTGTGTGTCCTTAAAAAATTTATGATCTCAAAAATGTATATGAGTAGTTTCTGTCTTCCTTTGTTCACTTATTCCAAAAAAATAAAATTATATTTATAAATTCTTTACACTTGATACACATTTGAGAAATAATGCAAAGAATCATATTACTTTAATGTGACAAAATGAGACTCATGTGTGATGTTACTTTCATGTCCTTGTACATTTTTTTTCTTCTTCTTAAAAAATTAACAGCAACAAAAAAATTTGGTGTCTTTTTGAGTCAATTTAAGTGAAATCCGTATAAGGGAAAAATAAAAATAAGACATTAGATGATTCTTTTATGGCTTATATTGACATGCGTGACAGTTAGTCATCGGTCGTGTCGCTCTCTTAAAAAAATTTCCTTGTTATTTGTGCTCTTAAAAGGAAAAACAAAAAAAAATAAAGAGGTTTGACATGGAATACGAGACGAAGGAAGGACAAATCGTTTTATTATTATTATTATCGTCTCAATTACACTTTTTTACTTTTACTCTGATATTTTTTCAACATTATCGTCATCATCATCATAATACCTTCTTCGTATACTAACTGGACCGGATAATAAAGTTTGCTTTGCCTTAGGATGAAGAAACTAATACCATATAATATTCCAATTTTGCAAGCGAGACATGATTCGAGCATAACAATAAGGTTTTGTCAAGGAAAAAACGAAGAAGCGATTATTATTTTTATTGTTATTTTATGGATGGATGTTCGTCATTTCAATTTTTTTTGTCTTCATCTTTTTATTTTCCAGATTTCATTTCTTGGTTTGATGAAAAATGTCAAGCAAATGTATTGAATCGACATTATCTTGTTAACTCGTGTAACAATCAAATAAATTGAAAGAACATGCTTTTGAAGATGATTTTTGATTGGTGCAATGTCAAAAACAACCAGATGAGATTCGATTTTATTTCGAGACATGGTCTGAAGAGGGAAAATTAGCTGCCAATTTATTTTTTGTGGATCAGACGTCAATAAAACTTTGGTGAACTGCGGACCGATTTTTAGGGTGTCCATTTACGTCAATATTTTTATGGGACAGTGAAAAATCGAGAAACCTAGATAACCGGCAAGTTTTCGAGAAAATTGGAAAAACAATCGGGGAAGCCAAAAAATCAGAAAATACCAAAATTAATATAATTTTTGTTTTCCACTATTTTACGGTTAAAATTGCTGGAATAGTTGAGAGGGTCCTGAGAGGGCTTTTTGTGAAATTAAGGTCGATTTTTTAACTTTTCTGAAAAATTTTCCATGGGAAAAGTCGTTGATGAGTAAACAGATCGATAGAGAATAAAAAAATACAGACACTTGTATAGGGGTTTTTCGATTGGACCCTCCAGAGGGCGCTGAGAGCTGATTTTGTGATTTACAAAGAACAAAAGTTAAAAAACAACAAAAAAATAAAGAGTCAGGGTATGACTCGTTGATGACATCGGGAGGATGTCGGGGAGGGTCCTGAAAAACCCCTCCTCGAGACTGAGAAGGTTGTTGATAGCTTCAGTCTAGTGAATATAATAATGGAGTGAAAACAAACATCTCCACATGTCTAGTGGAAAACTTCAGAGAAAAATCATTTTCCCGATAATTTTAATTTAAAAATCGCCATTTTAGGTCTTTTTCCAATTTTCCTCGTTCATTTCATCGAAACTCCATCAAAAATTTTAATAATATTGAAGTTAATTCAATTAATTTATATAATTTATTGTAAAAGTTCAAATTACATTTTTTCCTCTTAACACAAGAAAACTTAAAATCATCAGAACTAAAACACCATAAGGACTTAAATGTTATACGATAATAAAATTAAGAAAACTTTGAAATTGAAAAGAGATTTTCCGTCTTTTCCCTTATTAATTTTCGTTGTTCATTTTATTTTTTTTTCAACAGCAACAACAACAAAAAGTTCACTATCAAATTACGCAACTTCCTCAAATGAATTTTATGGAAAAAGAAAACGAAGGAAAACAAAAAATCATAAAACAAAGAAATTACTTTAGTCATTATTTTATGACACTGTTAGAGAATGAAATTCAAAGTTGTGGTAAAAAATCGTCTTGTGAATTTCGTTGAAATTTTGTACACAGTTGGAATAAGACAAAGAAAATACAATAAATAAAATAAGGAAATGTTTTGTTAATTCAATTTAAGAATCAATTTCGTTGACTTTAATTTTTTTTTTGTGCTCAGTGTTTTCAACTTTAAATTTCTTTCTTTGAAAAGACAAAAATTCCTATAAATAGTTTTCCTTTAAAT
>LN483617.1:124482-199314 GCA_900002565.1 Culicoides sonorensis | reverse complement strand
GCAGTATTGAGCTTGTCACGTTACTGGCATTAAAAATATTATTATGAATGAATCAAGAGGAAAATAAAAAAAGAAAATGGAATAATTTAATTTACGATTCTTATAATATTTAGGCGTATTTGCTTTGGGGTAACTAAATTTAAAAGAAATAATTTTAATGGGATTCTTGAATGATATTTTTTTGTTTAGTGACGTAAAATGAGATGAAATGGAATTTTTCCTTAGTTTATATTAAAATTAGTTTCTGATAATTTTACATTACAAGCAACATTCAATCCAATTAAAAAATGACCAAATCCCATGTAATACATTAAAAAAAAAGAATTACGAACACTGTTTATTGTCTGATAAGCATTTCATCCTTCCGAACCATTATCCTGTGAGTTTGTAAAATGCCGTATGACACAAATATGAATTTTATTCATAAAATATGTTTATCATACACATACAAATGTAATAACATAGCCGCCAGGCAAAACATTCTGTCGGACGTGTTGGTTATACACACAAAATACTTTAAAATATGAACATTTTCATGAAGAGAATAATAACATTATTTATTGAAATGATGTGCAAATCGGTTTGTATTGATGTGAAACTGTATGAAAAATGTATATATTTTTTGAATTTCAATGAGAGGAAGATGACGATGAAACCCGAATGATTCACTTCCTCTTCATATTATTATTAGTATTAAAATTAAAAATATAAAAATATTGAATTCACATGATTCTGATGTAAACAGACACAGGCACACAGACACAAACACATAATAAACATATCAGCTCAGTATAATTTGTGAGAGTCATTTTGCCTGTCCATATTTTTCAAATCATCAACATATGGTTTTTTTCAATGTATTTCAATATCATTCATACGATCGTATCTCGAGGCAGAATTTGCATTCAGTTATGAATAAAATATCAATGTTTATGATAGTTCGGTTTATAAACTAGAAAAAATTGGTGAATTTGATTTTTAAATGAGACATCCGAGTGCATTGACAAATTGTGTATCCAATTTTTCGTAGAAAAACTATCAACGACTTCACCAACGACCTTGTCAGCTTCGAGAAGGTGTTTCAGACCCACTGGACACTCCCTGACAGCCCTAGATGTCATAATCGGTTTTGATCAGCTCTCAGTGTCAGATTTTGGTCATACTTAGATTTTCCTGAAATATTTTCTATGGCAAAGCCATTCAAAGCAGTACAGAATCCAAGAAAAAGACAGCGCAGCGCCCTCTAAGTATAGCTAATTGGATGGTCCAATCGAAAAACTCATATAGACTCATGATTATTTTGGAGTGCTCTCTAGCTCGATCTCGTCAACGATCTCTTCAACGAGTATGCCATAGAAAAATTTTCGAAGACAATCTTAATACGACTATAATATGGCGCTGATTTTGACATTCACAGAGAAAAAATTGAAATCAGCAAAAAAAGTCAATGTAAAAGTCGAATATGATACCTAAAGGGTGTTGGAGAGAGTCCAGAGGGCCTGAAAACGCCTTCTCGAGACTACCAAGGTCGTAGTTCATCTTGTATATTGAGCACACCACCAAATCGCTTTCACTGTCGCATTTTCCCTTAAAATTCAATTTATAAAAATAAAAAAAAACTTATAATTTTTTTATACATATATTTTTCCAATTCGATTGAGTCAACAACATGCCAGAAAAATGCAAATTTTGTATTATTATGATATTCATTTGAAATTTTCATATTAAAATGAATAACCAATCAACATCATCACATATTGGGATGATATGTCTGATCTCTTCATAACATAATTTTTACTTAACATTTTTATTAAAGCAGTAAAAAATATCAGTAAATAAAAAATAAACTGATGATTAAACTTGTTTTCTTCTTTAAAAACTTTCAGCTTAACTTTTTTTTTCTTAATATTTTAAATAAAATTTTAATAATAACATAAACCATGCATAAGAAGAAAATGAAAGAAAGTTAAAAAAACTCACAGGAAGTTAGTAAGGAAGAAAGTGCAACAAAAGTTTATTTTTATAACAAAAGAAAAAAAAATTGTATTAAATTATTTTGTAAAATCTGCTTAAACAACACTTTCCTATATTTGAACACAACAAAAAAACAGAAAAAAACGAGAAATGGTAGAATTAAAATAAACAAAATGTTTCAAAAATAAAAGCTCTTTATTTACATACAAAATAACAACAACACACCAGTTTACACCTTAAAGGCATAAAATAATGAATGTAAAATCATAAAGTTTTTAAAATAATAGTAAAATTTCATGGTGATGTTTTGTGTAAATAAAATACAAAAAAAAAAAATTTGAAACAAAAAAAAAAGTTTTACATTCAACTACAAAATTCGTAATCTAATTTTTTTTTATATTTTGTTGAATTTTTTGATTATCGTAAATAATTTTTGTAAATTTTTTTCATGGCATCATGATAGCTTAAAACTTGTGATTAGTATGAAATTGTATGAGGTTATTTTTCAAAAATTGATTCAAAACTTCAAAAACCCTTTAAAACCACAACTTGTCTTGTGTATTTTTCATTTAAGTTTCCTTTTTCTTGTGCTCTGAACATGCTTTCCGTTTTATTATTCTCTCTACTTTTATTTATTAAAAATGATTGTAAGAGGAATTTATAAAGAAACCAGATAAAATGTAGAAAATTTATAAGCATCTGTGGTAATTGTGGTTAAATTAAAGACACGTTTTAAACTTTTACTTGCTTACTTACACAAAAAAATAACTTTAATTTGGGGGGAAAATGCTTGAAATTTTGAGTTTCATTAAAAAAAAAATTTTCGTAAGAAAAAATGCACTGTTACAGACGGTTTGACCGTCGTCACTCTGACCACTGATCGCTATCCATAACTCCGGAATGGCCCGAATGGAAGTGAGCAGTTACATTCAAGCGAGGTCGGGTCTTTTTGTAATACAGAGGAGCTCATGAGGATTATTTATAACTCATTAGTTTTAAAATTTTTAGGGATTGGGCTCGAGAGCCTGAAAAACCGTTTAAACGGTAAAAATTTAAAAGTAATGATGATTTGTTCTGTTAGATGGAGAAGCTTACTAAAATGAAATTTAGCCCATTGTTTTGAGATTAGGCTCAGGAAATAGACCAGAACCTGAAAAGGGACAAAAGCCCAAAATGTCTGTTGTTTTCAATTTTCTTGAAAGAAATTTCAAATATTTTCGTTTTTTCAAAATGACGGTTTTTTCGAAATGGCTGAACCTTTAAAATGACCGTTACTTTAAAATGTGGTTGTTTTAAAATGCAGTTTTTTCAAAATGGTGGAAGCTTTCAAAAAGTCGGATTTAAAAATGGCGGAATTTTTAAACAAAATTCAAAACGGTGTTTTTTTCAAAAATTTAAAAAATGGCGGCTTTTTCATCATTTTGAAAATTTAAAAAAAAATTGGATCAATTCCATACATACTTAACATTTAATTTTTATGCATTAGAAATAAAACTTAATTTTATTCCATGAAACGAGTGTCATCAAAATGCACTTTTCTAAACCGCCCAGTGGTTAGTATTTCTATTTTTTTTAAATGTTTGAATGAAAAGCGATTGCATTGAATTTTTTTTTATTTGAATAGAAGAAAAATGAAAACAGAAGGTTTCAAAAGGAAGGAAAATTAAACATTTTTTTCCAAGAATTGTAATCATCAACATTTTTGTTGTTATTTCCGTTTTTGGTCACAAAAAAAAGATGTAAAGAACAAAATTATAAATAGACAGACAAAAAAATACACAATTTTTTTTCTAATATCTTTGTTTCATTTGTTCTTGACATTTTTTGTGTGTGTGTAAACGTAAAAGCAACAAAAACGAGTGTGAAGTATTTTCCAAAACACAAAATAATCCAAATAATCAAATTCTGACCCAAATATCCTCAAAAAACTGAAATTAATCCACAGGAAATATTTAATGGATTTTTTATTTGAGTGACCGGATCAAACTTCACACCCATAAATTAATTATAAAATACAACAAATGAATTTGGTTAATTGGATTTGAGTTTTACCAACCATTTTATTTCTCAGTATTATTTTTTTACATGAATCTGGCATTTATTTTAGCTCTTACTCAAGGCAATGTCTGTTGTTGTATCATTTCCCCAAACAATTTCCCTTTTTTATTTTATTTCAAACAAAATAATCATCATTATTATTTTTAGAACTTTTGGTTTTTGCCTTCTGTTTATTTACATACATTGTTCATATTTTAATTTTTTTTAATATAAAAAAATGTATGTTGTGGTTTATCTTGCAGAAAGAAAACGAAATGAACAGTTACATTCAAAAAAAAATATTTTTTTGTCATTTTCTTTACTACAATAATTAAAATAATAATAAAATAAACACACAAAAAAGGACTAAATTTTTTTTTGATCTTCATTGTAAAAAATATAAAAAAAAAGGAAAATTATTAAAACACTTAACTGCTGGAACAAAATTCCAAGAGTCATTATCATAACTGAGCTCATAACCATATTGCAATGATAATAATAAAAATAATCATAATCAGGTTTATTTTGGATCATTTTCATGGGTAATTTTGTGGAAAATTATTATGATTATTAATATTTTGATTGTTTTATTTGAATAAAATGAAAAAAAAAAACAAAATTATGAACAGAAAATTTTTTACAATTGAATAAATTTTGTATGGAGTCTGCCTGTTTGTGATTTGGGCTTACAGTTAATGCGTTACCAAGAAATTTAATTAAATTGAGTGAAAATAACCCTTTGAATGAGAACTGAAATTTAAAAACAATACGCAGAATTTTGATTTTTATTGCATTTTAATTCCACAAAATATTTTGAATCAATCCTGGAATCATTTCAATAAGTAAATTAACGCTTACTTTTTCCACTTAAATGACCTTCGTTGAAATTGAATGAATGAAAATGATACAAAGATTCATTTAAAATTCGTCACTTTTATTTAAACGCGAAGTGATATAAAATCTAGTATATTTATTTGTTCATGTCAGTGAAATGTTTTCTGCTTATTTTTTTTAACTTATTTATTCGTGTGCGTTATTTTATGTTTTATCAAAGTGCATCAGAGCAACAAATAGAAACGAGACATAACAATGAATCCTGAAACTGTTGGTGTATATTAGTTTTAAAAAAAATGGAACAACAATGAATGTGAATGAGAGCTCTAAATTGACATAGTTGTTGAGTCAATTCGATACATTTTAGTTTGCAATACAATTTAGTGGAGTAGAAAATGAAAAATAAATTTGAAAGCAAAATATAAAAATAAAACAGAAAAAAAAATTAGTTTAAAATGTAGGAACCATTTATATGTGAATTAACCCGTTTTGGACGAATTCCAGCATTTTCATTCAATTCATCGATTTAGGTCAGAAAGTGTCAGACATAAGCCCAAATATTTTTGGGCATTTCTTGTAAAATTAGGCCTGAAAGGGTCAAATCTCCAATCAGTAAATGTTTTTAAAACAATACTGACAATTTTACTTCTAAAGTATGACGTAACTAAAATTGCAGGGTATCGTTTAATTTTTTTAAGGCCATTAGCCGACCCCATTGTTCATATCCGTTAACATCAACAGAGTGTCTAAACTTTTACCCTGCCATCCCATGCGTTTGCAACATTCATCTTTTCCTTTACTCGAATTGAGTTGTCAGAACAAGGATAAATTGATTTTGTTTAATTTGTATGGCCGTAACGAGAATCGCTAATATTAATCTGTATGCTAACCAATCAAAATCAAGGTTATCGCGGAATTCCCTATGTAAACAGTCACGTTTTAAGTTTCATTCATTGATAAAATTTTCCATTGATATTTAATGAAACCAGTTTTTAGATTCAGACACCTTTAAAATTCTAATTTAACTGGTTATTAGCCAAAAATACATTTACGAGACGTAATAAAAATATTTTTTTGTCAGTTGATCAAAACAAATCGAATTGTGAAGACGCGTGTTAATGGAGTTGAGAACATTCTTTTTGATTCTTTTCCTTTTATTGACATTTTCTGTCAATAACTTAAATGGAGACTGTGATACACTCAAAATTGACAGTCAAAATTTAAAATTTTTGAAGATCTTGGACAAAGGTGATTATCAAGTCAGAAAATCAGATCGTGGTGTAAGAAATGGAAAAGACGTGTATTTTTATTGTAGTGATTTCAAAGTTCTAGATGATAAGACAAACCCTTCAAAGGCAACTTGTCAAAGTGATAATCAATTTGATCGAGATTCACCAAAGTGCTTAAGTTAGTTTGAAATGTTTCGATCAAAACTAAGCTTGATATCTAAATTTTGTGTGTATTATATTTTAGCTAGTTGTCCGGAACCGGTTTTTGATGCTTCAACCACAATCATCAATTGTAATGGCAAAGACTGTATTGGACCACAACCTGTTAACACAAAACTTGAAATATTTTGTCGACCAGGTTTTAAGATAGGAGAAACCGTTAGTGCGGAATTAAAATGCTTAAAAACCGGTTTTTGGAATTCCCCCTTGTATAGTTGTAATAATGAAGAAAGAAGAGGAACACCTTTTGATTCAGAGGCTGGTCAAATTGAATGTAGTGCCAATGAATCTCAAGACGAGTGTAGCAGTGTAGCAAAAAATCATATGTTTATAACTGGACTCACTATTTTAAAGGTATTTCATTGAATACTCACGAAAAAAATCATATTACTTAAATTTAACATTTAGTTCATAGATTCCGATAAAACACAATTGAATCTCTTACCTAATTGGGGTGTCCCATCAGCATCACTATGGAATATTTTTGATTTCTATAAATACGTAGCAGATACAGAAACTGCCTTTAAACTCAACCGAGATTTTGGCGTTATTTCAAATGAAGCAGTGAATAAGAAGCTACGTGAAAAAATGAAAAAAGAACAAATTATTTCAAGTATTTCGTATACAGCGGGAAACTCTTTACCCAAATTCGTTCGCAATCATTTTCGTGATTCACCACAAAAGAGAAAAGGTGATGACTGGTTTTATTCGGGAGCTGAAGAGAGACTCTCAATTCACCTTGATTATGATATCGATATTTCATTTCCATATGATGGAGAATCTCACGAGTTTATCACAGGTGATCGTGAAGCAATCAACGCAACAATGATTTGTACTGGAGAAGATTTCAGATATTATAAATGGGAAAAATTCGCCAATGTAACAGATATCAGACTCGACAATAAAACACGATTAATGATGATTATGCCGATTGTACGTGAGCCTCTCATCAACGTAATGAACGCATTAAGAGTGTGGCCTTTAGAGGAATTAAGGAAACTTGTATCGTCAAATCCACTTCAAATTAGTGGTGTTTGCTTTCCACGATTCAAAGTTCACATTGAAGCTGATTACACTCCAATATTATTCAAAATGGGTTACGATTATTTGTTTACTTCAGAAAAAGTCAATGTGACTAAACTTGGAATCGATAACGTGCGAGTTCATACAAATATTCGAACTTTTGTTAAAATCTGGGATGGCGAAAATGATTATGATGATCCTACGATTCCGTATCCATATGACACAGACAATTATTTTCAAGTCAATAAGCCATTTGTATTCATTTTGTATGATAGTAAGACAAACATTCCATGGGTAATTGGAAAAATTAAAAATCCAAAGTCCCAAAACCTTTTCCTGAACAACTTTGCAAAGTATAAAATGTTTCCTTAACCCAAGTTCAAATTAATAAAGAAAATTCTAATTTAAAAAGCCCTTTAGATATTCCAAATAAAATTGAAGGCCAACAAAAGAGTAATTAAATTTAACTTTAAAATATTCAATTTAATTACAAAACAAAAAATTAATTAACTTCCATCCAAAAAATATCAAAAACACGTGTTCAAACATTCTTTTCTCAAACACAGAACATTAAAAATTGACCAAAACCAACACTCTTTTTTTTGTTAGCTTCCCATTCTTATTGTAATATATTTTAAATATTCATTTATCACACTTACATCCCTCAGATAAAAAAAAAGTATCATGCGTCACACATTTATTTTGTTGTGGTTTTGTATACATAACTCGGACAATTGAGATTCATATGATAAACAGATGAATGACCAACTTGCTTGCGGTCATTTGTTCATAAGGTTTCATTATTCAAAAAAAAAAGAGAAAGAAGTAAAAAGAACATTTATAATGAAAAATTTCACATTTGATCAAGGTCTGTATATTGCATACATTTTTTGTGTATCTTTTTGTATTTGAGGGAAAAAAAAAATGTTTTTGTTTAGAAAAATTCTTTAAGAAATACTTCATTGAGAAGGTGAATTATTTTCATATATTCAAAAGTATTTTCTCATATCACAATGAATGAATGAAAAATTCCTAAATATACTCAAGACAAAATGATATGAGAAAGGTAGAGGATAAAATGTGGTTAAATGTCCAGTCAGAGAGATGTTGTATAAAACCGCAGGAGGTAAAAGACAAAAATTTGTGGGAATTTCGAACAAAAACATCTAAAACCACATACAGAGAGAGGGAGAGAAAGGGAAAATACATACACACACACACAAATGTATGTGTAGAAAAAGAAAATTTTATTTACAAATGAATAGTTTTGTCTTTTGTGTGTTTTTGGGGTTTGTTTTTGTCTGAAATTCTTAAAATATGAGAAATATCAAACATTGTATGTGAATGCACTTTAATCCAATATAAATTTTTTTTTTTATTGTTTCAGATCATCTTCTCAAGAATCTTTCTTTTTTAACACAAAATTTATTACAATCACAAGTGATCACTCATTTCCAGGCATTTTCATTTATGATGAATTTTTATCCTCACAAATTTTAGTACCCTTTTCATCTCTCTGTGCTTATGATTTTGTAATGTGAACACTAATACAAAGTGAAATGATATGAAAAGTAAAGTTCAACCATATTTTGCCTTTTCAAAAAAAAACTGAAAAATATTTCTATGACAACTGTAACATGTAACAAGGTCTCTAACTAAAATGCGATGATAGAAAACGTAAAAACATACAAAAAAAAGTTTTTTTTTATGATTTTTGCTTTGTTTTCTCCTCATCATCATCATCATATCATTCGCATCTTTTTTTCCTACCTTTTTCTATTTAACCATTGTAGAAATTACGAGTATACTGATGTATTTTTTTTTTCAGAGGAAAAAGAAGAAATAAGAAATCATACTGCTACAATTTAAGGGTTCTGAGTTGTTTATGACAGAGAGTTGTTCTAACAACAATCATGATGAAAATGATGATGTGACGCATATGCTCGATGAAATTCTTGTATATATTTTCCTCGTCTACCACAAACATTTTTTTTTTGTTTTTTTACTCGTACTCACAACAAAATATGAAAAAATAAATAAACATATTTTTGCCACATTTTTGCAAGTTTTATATTTTGATGTATGGTTGTCTAATACTTTCCTCCTTTTATTTTTTTCTGTTGCGAATTTTTACGGGATCGTTATTTTGTGTGTTCAGCAGTGAATATTATTTTTATGCTGAAATAACATATTTTAGGTGTGTGTGTGTGTGTCTGGGTTTAAACCCTTTCATTTTCGTCATTGTGTTGCGTCCTTAAAATATTTATGAAAAAAAAATGAGATTTTGATCTATGACAATGCTTTGCTACGAGGGTAAATATTTGGCATGCTCCGTTAGATAAGTAAATTATTGTTATATCCAAAAAAAGAAAAAAATAAGTGGTGATGAGAGGTTACCATAAAATTTATCAATGCTTAAAAGGAGTGAAGAATGTTGAGGCACATAAATTACATTTTAACTGCGAAACAGTTCTCTTCAAGTTTTTTTTGTTGATGTTGTTGAAAACTTAAATATATTAAATCAGAGTAACATAAATATAATTTTTTTTTTCTCAGAATTGTAATAGATTGTAATCCTCCCACTTTTCTGCAGTTACTTAAAAGCATTAACACACACACACAAAAAAAAATCATCAAATTGTTTGAGTGTTGGAGGATGAATCGTTAAATAAACGTTCACATTTATGTAACACACACATATTTCTTTTTTTATTGCGTTTTCACAGTTTTTGAATGTATTTGGGATACTTTTATCAAAATAATAAATGTATTATGTTGGGAAAACCTTTTTCTGTAATGGTGCCTAACCTTGAGTCACATTGAATGGGGCTTAAAGCTAATGTGGAATTCTAAGAAAATGAATAATTTTCCTTTAGAAAATCACTGCGTTTAAATTTCCAAAAAAATCTCTAAATGACATTCATGAAATCAAAGTAAAATATGCCTCTTTAATCGTACTGGAAAAATTTAAACCCTTTTCCAATTTCTCACTCAATTTAAATCAACTTTCTTATTATGCATTTCATTAGGGACCTAACAAGAACTATTACCAAGACCATTTTCGAATAACATAACATTATAATGATATAAATTATATCTATTATAATATAAAAAATAGTAAAAAAGGGGAGCAATATTGAACAAACGTTCATTGTGTCGTATTACTCGTTAAAATTAACTAGAAAATCGATATTTTTCTTACGATTTCACATACAAAACACACTAATTTTGACATATACAAAATAATAATAATAATAAAAAAAACAATGAAAAGTCTGACACACACACACACACATAAGGTGGGGGGAAATTCAACTTGGATACAACAAAAATGGCATTTAATTTACTTCCCTTAAAAATAATATTATTTAAACAGGAAATATCGTTATAATGATTAAAAAACAGGTTCAGGTAAAAAAATAATTTAACATTGAAACAAAAATTGGGGTAGCATTATCTCGTATTTTCACTTACGATATATGTTTCATTAACCCTTCTAAAGGTGCTGCCCAAATTTTTGACCAGTAACTTTTGAGTTGGATTTCTTCTAGAAATTGTCGTGATTTTTTTTGAAATTGAAACAACCCCGCATTATACGAAATTGTAGTCGAAATTTTTATGCAAATTTACAAGCGATAAGTAGAGGTGTCTAAATTAAAAAATATGATTTTAAACAAGTGCTAAGCATTGCATTAATTGAATTCCAGCGTATTTTCTAATCAAGCTTTAGACTAACATCTTTACTTCTTTCTTAAGGATTTCATTCCTTGGTATAGAACTCAACAAAAAATTTACACAGACCCCGAAGGTAGTTCACTGTTTCAACATATGCTATTTTTAACTCAAACACTTCTGCATCGTTATTTACTTCGTCATCAGACACACCACTTTCTTCTTCTTCCTCACCAGAACAAAATGACCCAGTTAAGTCATTACTGTCAAAAAATTCATCGCTCTCCGTTGATCTGTTTTTGTTTCTTGTATAGCCTAGTAAATTCCATTCACGGTTATTTTATCATACATTTTTTGTTTCAGAATTGTTATACACATGTCTTACTTATCATTCAATCTTACACAAAATGACTTAAAATCTTTCATCTTCACGCTCATCTCAATTTCAAGTTTCACTTGTCAACTTGAAAATATAGGGATTATAATGGACACAGTTACATAACTTTTGGCTCTCGAGTAATATCACCCAATAGTTGAAAGTGTCACAATACTGGGCAAGAGTATCGAGTCGATACTATCAGCGGGGTACCTCATTGCCAATGAGTGAAAAATTGCATTCATCAAAGGCCCTGTAAGCGTCAATCAACGGGACGTTTTCAACTTACAGTGTTTGAAGCTCAAAATTTTCATCGAAGAGAACAGTATTCACTTTTACACAAAGAACAAATCCTAAAAGAAAGTTTTACTCTAAACTCAAAATTTCTAGTAGAGGCAGTTAAACGGTTAATAATTGAAAATACGTCTTATTACTTTTTATTGTCTAAAAATTATCATAGTTTATTTATTAATGAAAAATTAAAATGGAATCCTTTACTTACCTTTGACATTTCAGCATATCTTCAATCAATTTCTCTCCCACTAATGTTAAATCAGGTTCTTTCTGGATCCATTTTGTTGCTTTGGTGATGTAAATTTTTAAATTTTACACTATTTTTTAAATATATTTCATTTTTCATTCATATCATTCGTTTACAGCAGGTTAAAAATTTCAAAACCAACAAAAACTTCAAATATATCCATTAAATTGTTAAAATTTAAATATTCTTCATATTTCCCGGATTCAAAGGAATTTGATGCACCTCCTTAATCTCTTAATGAATTGAAATACAATTTTTTTATTCATTCATTCATATTTTTGATTCAAGTTGAATTTTATTACATAATGAAGAAAGAATAAAACAGAAATCCAGTTAAACTGAATAATTTTAAAATAACTCTTGATTGTATAATTTTAAATAAAATAAAAAAAAAAAACGAGGAAAAAAAAGTTAAATATATACAATTTACATTAACTATCATTTTTTCTCCCATTTAGAATTACATTTTTTATTATTATCATTTTTTTTGTCTCTGTATTTTATTTATTTAAATAGGTCAGTTATTTTTTTATTATTTTTTATATTATTATTGTATTTATTTTACTTTTATTAGATTGCATAAGAAAAATGGTGATTCACATTTGAAAATATGAAATTATTATGATAAAAAAAAATATAAAAAAAATCATAAAAAGTGTGCCTTGTCCTCAAGAAGTTATTAACTTCTAAAATAAACTTTTATGAGGAAAGGGGGTGGCTAACTAAAAAGTAAAAAACAAGAAGTTTTCAAGCAAAAAAAAATATTTGTGATAACAGCTTCACAAAGTTTTTAAAAGTTGAATTTTTTATTGAGTCTGATTTTGCTATGTGAGAAAAACCTAAGGTCTTTACAACTATACTTCCTGTTAATACTCAAAATTCAACTTTTAAAAACTTTGTGAAGCTGTTATCACAAATATTTTTTTTTGCTTGAAAACTTCTTGTTTTTTACTTTTTAGTTAGCCACCCCCTTTCCTCATAAAAGTTTATTTTAGAAGTTAATAACTTCTTGAGGACAAGGCACACTTTTTATGATTTTTTTTATATTTTTTTTATTTTTGACTTTTTAGTTTTATTTTTCGTAAAATTAACCGAATTAAGATCTAACCAAACAACTTAGTAGATTTTGGAATACACTTTTTATTTACAGTCGATGTAACCACATTCTGTTAAGAGAATTCATGTGTATGGAAAAAAAAAATTTTTTCAAGTTCGTCCTAGGTCTTTGGTGTCTTCAGCAAAGTTGTAGCTTATTTTCAGAGGATTTTAGTGATATAATTTTTTTTTTAATTTTCCGGGAAATTTGTGGAAATTTTTTGATTTTTGTTGAAAAACCGGTATTTTAAACCAAAAGTTGTTCGGCAACTCTATTTTTTTATATGAAAATCAAAAATTCTAATGATGAGGCTACCTCCGCGCATGAAAATAAGACATAGTTTCAGAAGAAACTATGGGTCTACAATGGCCCGAAAAGGCTGTAGCGACGTTTTACTTGACTTCCATTTTTAGATGTGACCTAATATAAAAGTATTATAATAAGAGAATTCATGTGTATGGAAAAAAAAATTTTTTTCAAGTTCGTCCTAGGTCTTTGGTGTCTTCAGCAAAGTTGTAGCTTATTTTCAGAGGATTTTAGTGATATAATTTTTTTTTTAATTTTCCGGGAAATTTGTGGAAATTTTTTGATTTTTGTTGAAAAACCGGTATTTTAAACCAAAAGTTGTTCGGCAACTCTATTTTTTTATATGAAAATCAAAAATTCTAATGATGAGGCTACCTCCGCGCATGAAAATAAGACATAGTTTCAGAAGAAACTATGGGTCTACAATGGCCCGAAAAGGCTGTAGCGACGTTTTACTTGACTTCCATTTTTAGATGTGACCTAATATAAAAGTATTATAATAAGAGAATTCATGTGTATGGAAAAAAAAATTTTTTTCAAGTTCGTCCTAGGTCTTTGGTGTCTTCAGCAAAGTTGTAGCTTATTTTCAGAGGATTTTAGTGATATAATTTTTTTTTTAATTTTCCGGGAAATTTGTGGAAATTTTTTGATTTTTGTTGAAAAACTGGTATTTTAAACCAAAAGTTGTTCGGCAACTCTATTTTTTTATATGAAAATCAAAAATTCTAATGATGAGGCTACCTCCGCGCATGAAAATAAGACATAGTTTCAGAAGAAACTATGGGTCTACAATGGCCCGAAAAGGCTGTAGCGACGTTTTACTTGACTTCCATTTTTAGATGTGACCTAATATAAAAGTATTATAATAAGAGAATTCATGTGTATGGAAAAAAAAATTTTTTTCAAGTTCGTCCTAGGTCTTTGGTGTCTTCAGCAAAGTTGTAGCTTATTTTCAGAGGATTTTAGTGATATAATTTTTTTTTTAATTTTCCGGGAAATTTGTGGAAATTTTTTGATTTTTGTTGAAAAACCGGTATTTTAAACCAAAAGTTGTTCGGCAACTCTATTTTTTTATATGAAAATCAAAAATTCTAATGATGAGGCTACCTCCGCGCATGAAAATAAGACATAGTTTCAGAAGAAACTATGGGTCTACAATGGCCCGAAAAGGCTGTAGCGACGTTTTACTTGACTTCCATTTTTAGATGTGACCTAATATAAAAGTATTATAATAAGAGAATTCATGTGTATGGAAAAAAAAATTTTTTTCAAGTTCGTCCTAGGTCTTTGGTGTCTTCAGCAAAGTTGTAGCTTATTTTCAGAGGATTTTAGTGATATAATTTTTTTTTTAATTTTCCGGGAAATTTGTGGAAATTTTTTGATTTTTGTTGAAAAACCGGTATTTTAAACCAAAAGTTGTTCGGCAACTCTATTTTTTTATATGAAAATCAAAAATTCTAATGATGAGGCTACCTCCGCGCATGAAAATAAGACATAGTTTCAGAAGAAACTATGGGTCTACAATGGCCCGAAAAGGCTGTAGCGACGTTTTACTTGACTTCCATTTTTAGATGTGACCTAATATAAAAGTATTATAATAAGAGAATTCATGTGTATGGAAAAAAAAATTTTTTTCAAGTTCGTCCTAGGTCTTTGGTGTCTTCAGCAAAGTTGTAGCTTATTTTCAGAGGATTTTAGTGATATAATTTTTTTTTTAATTTTCCGGGAAATTTGTGGAAATTTTTTGATTTTTGTTGAAAAACCGGTATTTTAAACCAAAAATTGTTCGGCAACTCTATTTTTTTATATGAAAATCAAAAATTCTAATGATGAGGCTACCTCCGCGCATGAAAATAAGACATAGTTTCAGAAGAAACTATGGGTCTACAATGGCTCGAAAAGGCTGTAGCGACGTTTTACTTGACTTCCATTTTTAGATGTGACCTAATATAAAAGTATTATAAAAAAATAAGTTTAATGTAAAATCATGATAAAATTGTGGAAATTATGGATCTTAATTGGAGTTCATTGCCATCAGCTAAAACGTTAAAGATAAGGCAATGTGGCATTGTGAGTGAACCGTGACACGTCTTATCATGAGTTGAAAAAAAAAAAGAATTCTCTTATATTTTGCTTTACTGTCCAGAATAATTTCTCTAAATTAATTTTAATTTTTTATTATTTTCATTCATTTCAAATCAAACACACACCCACCCAAAAATTTTCAACCATAAATTTCCACCCTTCCAAACAAAAATAAAACAATGAAATTACATCACAAAAATTCACAGAAACTTTTTGTTTTTTTTGCTCCTTTGGTTGGTTGGGTGTTGAACTAAACAGTTAAGTGTACGATAAACAAAAATCCTTAATAAATTATTTGTGTTGTTTTTTCGGGTGACTGACATCTGAAAATGTCTATCGTTGTTTATATGAATTTTGTATAAATCAGGTGTGAAATTCAGAGATAGAAAAACGTACGAAAAACATGACGAAGAATGCACATGACACGTGAATTAAATATTTATAGAGGTGCTATGTCGTTTTTTTTTGTTTTCTTTGCTTTTTATTTGACGTGAATTGTTTTCATGACGTTATTTATTCAGTATCTAGAGAATTGAAGATTAACATTTTTTTTTGCTTTTAAGTGAACGGATAAATCTTGTTAAACCTCAAATTCATGGAAACTTTGAATAGATAATCGAATAATTTCACTAATGAAAAAAAAAATTACCTGTGAAACGAGATAAAAAAAAGTTAAATTTTTTATGTCTCACTTTTTCATGCAAACGCACATCAATTTATTCGTAAATAAATAAAATATACTTTTTTTTTATGAATTTTATCAATTTCACATCAAATATTAAATCATATTTGACACTTTTTTATGTGATCATAGACACTTTTTTTTCACATACACTTTTTTATTATTATTTTATTATTTATTCATTTATTTTTTCTTTTCAATTTAAATGTGACAGGAAACTTGAGTTAATAAAAAATAATAAAAATTATTGTTCGTGGAAATGAAAAATGTTTAAATTTTATATTAAATTTGTTTCCATTTCATGAAATTTTAATATTTTTACATTTTCTCTGGAGAATTTTAATAAAATAATTTTTTTGTATTTTAAATTTACTTTCAATCAATAGCAATTTCACACAATTTGGCACCACTTTCTTTTAAGTAAAATTAAACTATGACTAAATTTTATATCAAATTCCAGTAAAATTAGGTTTAATCAATTCATTTTCATTATGATTCAATTTTTTTTCCATATCAATTTAAACCGACTTGTTCGCACACTTTTTTTCCACGTCTGTGTAAAAACAGAGTCAACAAAAGACTGAATCAGTTTTAAATCAATTGCATAGTTTAAGGGAAATTTGTGACCGGTTACGGTACCAAAAATGCTTTTTAGCTCTTTACTCGGAAGTTGTGAGAGAAAATGTTACGAAAATTAAAATAAAAAATAAGCCGGCTTCTCTTTTCACATGCGCATAATCTTTGTTGTCATTTTCATTCATATGAAATGTGTGTAGTGTTGATGTTTTTGTTGATGTTTTGGTTGCTACACACCGAATTGTGTAGCTGAGAGTAAAATAACGGTACAATTTTGTGAGAGGAATTACATTGAAAAGGAAATTTTTCCATTCAAGGAACTATGTGAACAAGGAAATTTTTTCCTTACATTTTCTTTTATATTGATGATGAGAAATTTTTTTGAACCTAAAAAAAATACCAAAAATAAATTGAGTCACCATTAGTTACAATCACGTAATAATTCAATAAATAACATGTCAAACAAATTTTATTATTACTTCAATTTATGTTTCATGAAGCATGCAATTGCAGTCTAAATATAAGACGCAAATTTTGCCATGATGACATTTATAAATTTTTTTTAGCTGCCACCCACACACATAATAAAAGTAGTCGATAGTAGTAAATAAATAATAAAAAAATTTCCTTTTATTTTTAGAATGCTATGAATGATTTTTTCCTTGTATCGTCACTTAATTTCCTTCCAAATATAGAAATGGAACAGTGTTTAGTGTGGTTTCCATGAAAATGATACAAAAAATGCATGTAAGCGAAGGCACGTTTCATGTAATTTATGTGTTACTATTTTTAGGCTGTTGTTAATGTACGACTATCGTAAGTGGGTAATGATAAGAAGACAAGGAAAGGAATTTTAAGTAACTTTCTAGTTATAATGATAAAATTGAAGAAAGTTCCAATAAAATTGCCTCAAAAACCCACTTTATTACATTTTAATCACTTCAAATTATCAATGAACCATTAAAATTGCTCATTCCATTTCATCCTACTTTAACTTTTACTTTAAATGTCTTAGACAGGTACCAATCGTACCACCGACTTTAATTTACTTCAAATTCATGCTTCATATATTCATTTTATGACTTATAAACTTATAAATTTTTTTTTTTAATATACACAAGTAAAGTTATTTTTAAATTCCTTACCTTAAACATGTAATTTTACTACTATTTTTATTTTGTATTTCCTAAAGTATGTTGTTGATTGTTGTTGTCATGTAAAGTGCATTCATGCAACTATGAATTTTAGAATTAGAACCTAGTTTGTAAAATATGTGATGGAATTGGAATAAGTTTTTTGCACACCTTATTTTAAATTTGGCACACCTAATTTTAACACATGCACACCTAATTTAAAAAAACCTCACACCTAAACATTAATTGCTCACTCCTAAAAATTCACATCTCACGCTTAACTTTTAAGTTTTTCACACCTAACTTTAACATTTGCATCCTTATTTTATACCTTTCACACTTATTTTTTATACTTTCACACCTATCAATTTTGAAAATCACCCCTAAAAATAATTAAAAATGTTCACCTAAAATTTATATCTTTCACACTTATTTTTCATACTTTCACACCTAAAAATTAAATGAAAAATCACACCTAATTTGAATTTTTTCACACTTAACTTTTAAGCAAAACACACTTATTTTTTCAAATTTCACCCTTAAAATTAAATTAAAAATCACACCTAATTTTTATTTTCTCACACTTAACTTTTATGTAAAACACACTTATTTTTAAAATTTTCACTCTTAAAATTAAATTAAAAATCACACCATTTTTTAATTTTCTCACACTATTTTTTTTTATTTTTCACACTTTTATAAATTTTTAATAATAAAAATTTAATTGTTAAAAAATATAAAATTGGAAAAAAATCCCAAAGAACATGTCTTTGAAACATACACCTGAAATGTTGTTTTGTTCATTAAAATGCTTAATTTAATAAACGAAAAATAATTTCAAATATTTACTATAATACTGAATAACAAAAAAGTAAAACTGATACTGATAAAAAATAAAAAAAAATGTTGGGGTTCAAAAAAAGTCTACATCGCTTCTAATTTTTTTAATAATTTTTTAAATTTTCCTTTGTTTTTCCTTAAACTTTGTTTGAATTTTGATCCATTTATGGTTACCCTTTTTGCAAACATAAAAATTAACCCCAAATATTTGTTTCGCGCTAAAGTAATTTATATAATGTCATCAAAAAACGACTCAAATTAAGTTGAGTCATTTTGAGAATGGCAAATACTTTTTTCCTTTTTTTTGAAAAATTTAATATTTTGAACAATAAAGCAACTTTTTCAAATTTCATTGTTTTCGATGTTTTCTTACAAAATTTTAAAGTATTCTAACAAAACAACGATTTTTCATGTATTCGCCTTTCTCTTAACTCACTCAAAATCACGGCAAAGTGTTGTCGTACTATTTTTCTACTGCAAGTTTTTAAACTTTTTACTACAGAATTTTATTTTTTTTTAATGTGATATTTTGAGAAATACATTTCATAAAAAAAATCTTTCTTTTGGAAAAAGCAGAACGATATCTTTAAGAGTCTTTTACAACATATTATTATTTGTAAACTTAATTGAATTATAGAGCGAAAATTGTTATTTTTAAATACGAATAATAAGAAATTGATGCAAACCAAAAAGTATGGTACACTCATACTTCTACTGATTCATACAAGTGCCTTGCATTACTCAAATGTTTGGTATGCATTAAATTTTACTTTATTAAAGTTTCAAAATGACGCGCTCCAAATTCACAATTTGTGTTCATTCATCTATGTCATATATTTATCAGTTCTTCATATCGGTAACCATAAAAATTGTAAAAAAAGTCTATTTCAGTAAAAAAATTCAAAAATCGAAAAAAAAAATTTGCTGGTGTTTTCAATTTAGGATATACGAGATCTAGATAAGATCCAGTAGGATCCGTAGGAAAGAAAAATCATGGATAATAAAAAAAAAATTAACTCCATAAGTAAATACATTTTGTCAACAATAAACAAAAATATTTTCTTCTTTCATCATTACATTAAAAAATTCTATATTAATTTAAAAAATTATACTTTTAAGTTTTTCATACCTAAATCTCCTAATTTTTGTTTCAAAGTTTCATACATTGTGTTAAACAAACGTTGATTGAGTAAGAATTTATATTGTTATGAATCATAATAAGCTGTAAAAGGATTTGCCATTAGTTTCAGTTTTACTTTTTTGTTATTCAGTATTCTAGTAAATATTTGAAATTATTTTTCGTTTATTAAATTAAGCATTTTAATGAACAAAACAACATTTCAGGTGTATGTTTCAAAGACATGTTCTTTGGGATTTTTTTCCAATTTTATATTTTTTAACAATTAAATTTTTATTATTAAAAATTTATAAAAGTGTGAAAAATAAAAAAAAATAGTGTGAGAAAATTAAAATATGGTGTGATTTTTAATTTAATTTTAAGAGTGAAAATTTTAAAAATAAGTGTGTTTTACATAAAAGTTAAGTGTGAGAAAATAAAAATTAGGTGTGATTTTTAATTTAATTTTAAGGGTGAAATTTGAAAAAATAAGTGTGTTTTGCTTAAAAGTTAAGTGTGAAAAAATTCAAATTAGGTGTGATTTTTCATTTAATTTTTAGGTGTGAAAGTATGAAAAATAAGTGTGAAAGATATAAATTTTAGGTGAACATTTTTAATTATTTTTAGAGGTGATTTTCAAAATTGATAGGTGTGAAAGTATAAAAAATAAGTGTGAAAGGTATAAAATAAGGATGCAAATGTTAAAGTTAGGTGTGAAAAACTTAAAAGTTAAGCGTGAGATGTGAATTTTTAGGAGTGAGCCATTAATGTTTAGGTGTGAGGTTTTTTTAAATTAGGTGTGCATGTGTTAAAATTAGGTGTGCAAAATTTAAAATTAGGTGTGCAAAAAACGATAGCCGATGGAATTTCAGACACGCGATTACTTTTTTCCTTTCATATTTCTTGAAAATGAATGAAATATCACAATTATGTGTGAAAAACTTTTAACTTTGCTTGAAAGCGTTTTGTTTTACACATGAAATACATGGAAAATATCGTTAATTAAAGTTTTTATTATGGGAATATTTTATATTTAGAGAAATTATTAGCAAAAGTTCGGTATTTTCCTGGATTGTTCATTTTTCCTACGACCCAAGGAATATTCGTTTTAATATCATACAAAATGAACACAAATGGCTTATTGACTTGAAAATAGTCGTCTGTGTCATATGGATATGGAATCGTGGGATCATCATAATCATTTTCTGCATCCCATATTTGAACATATGTCCGGATGTTTGTATGAACTCGAACATTGCTCAGACCAAGTTTAGTTAAATTGACTTTTTCTGGTGTAAATAAATAATCGTATCCCATTTTGAATAAGATTGGAGTGTAATCAGCTTCAACTAGGACTTTGATTCGTGGAAAACATACACCGCTGTATATTGGATTTGTTTTCAGGAGTGCTCGTAGATCCTTTAATGGCCATACTTTTAATGCTTCCATTACAGATTCAAGGGAATCCTGTTTATTTGGCATAATCATCATTAATCGAAGAGTCTCATTGACTCTCACATCAATGACATTTGCGAAAGCCTCCCATTTTATCTGTTTATGGTCTTGATCCAAACAAATCATGACAGTTTTTATAGAGGTACCTTCGGAAGTTGTGAATTCATGCAAATCTCCTTCATATGGATACTGAAAATTGATATCATAATCAAGGAAAGTTGAGACTCTTTCTTCGGCTCCAGAATAAAACCAATCATCTTTTTTATTTTTTTTGTTTGAGTTGTAGCGAAAGTGTTTTTCAACTGAAGATGGGAGATCTTCTTCTCCTGTATACCCAACTGTTGATATGATATGAGCTCCTTTCAATTTCCTTCTGATTTCTTTTTTTACTTTTGCATTTTCAATCACACCAAAATGTTCTTGTAACTTTTCAGAAACGGTAGCATTTGAAGCGGAATCCAAAAAATCGAAGACATTCCACAAAGACGCTGATGGTGTTACCCAATTTGGAAACTCTTTTATCTCAAGTTTTTTTTGGCGTCCCATGAACTAAAAAAAATTTTTCAAACATTTTTTATTAATGTTTAAATATTTTATTTTTCTGAAAATTACCTTTAGAACAGAAAGACCAGTTATCAGCATGTGATGTGTTGCACGGAAATTACACTGTTGCTCTGTTTCATCGTCATCGCAGTCATCATATCCATTACATATATTTTCAAATTTAATACACGTTTCATCCTCGCATTGAAAACCATTAGATGGACAAGTTTTCCGAGAAAACTTAGAAGAAAAATAAATTAAATTCAATATTAAAAAGAATAAAATAAAAATTAGAACTCCGGCGGTTTAGAAAAGTGCATTTCGATGGAACTCGATTCATTGAATAAAATTAAGTTTTAAATAAAAAATAAAATATATATGAATAAAGTAAATATTTAATCGGAAAACTTTTGTAAATGGCAGTGACAAAAAACTGTTTTGAACTTTTTTTAAAATAACTGCCATTTTGAAAATAACCGCCATTTTGAAAATTCTCCGTCATTTTTAAAATTTTTGTACAAATCGGACATTTTGGGCGTTAATTTTGACCGTTTTCAAGCTCTGGAGCCTTATTTCTGAGCCCAACCTCTGAGCTAATGAGTTAAAGTTCATTATAGTAAACTTCTCCATCCAACAAAACAAATCATCAAATGTTTTAAATTTTTAACCGTTTTTCAGGCTTTTGAGGCTCTAGAGCCTAATCTCAAACCTAATGTGTTTAAATTCATCCTTAAGACCTCTTCTGTCTAACAAAAAAAAACCCGACCTCGCTCCGATGGACCGTTCCGAAGTTATGGAACTAAATGTCTGTAATAGTGCTTTTTTTCTTACGAAATGCACTAAAAAGGCACAATTACCTGATTATCATTTTTTTTTAATTCTTCTAGAACTTTTTGGTATAAATCATAATGATCGCCTGCATCAGAAAACAAGACATTTGACGATGGTGAACAAGTTTCATTGTTTCCTAAAACTCCACTAACCACACCAGCTAAATACTGATTCACAGCTAAACCGCCTCCACTATCACCTCTACAAGGTGCTGATCCTACATAAAATAATTTATTTAATAAAGGAAATTTTAACATGAACTAACTTACGATTGTTTGGATCTTTCGGACAAAATATTGCCTTTCCTTTATGTTTGTATTCACATTTGAGTCCAATACAATTCGGTTTTATCAAACCTGAACATTCAAGAACTTCCAGTCCTGTATAGAGAAGATTTTCAGAAAACTTTGCATTTGCTGTTCCTCCAAAGCCAGCCAGGAGTCCTTGTTGACCAAAAAACAATTCTTTGCTCTCTGGCATTTTCAAAAATGGGAATTTTGAATCAACTGCTCTATCTAATATCGCAATGGCGAAGTCATTAATCAACTTAGATCGTTTGAAACTGAGGAAAAATTAAAAATTTACAAATTTTACAGGAGATTAACATTGCCTTACCCCTCAGCCAATACAAAACGAACGATATCAAAATGATGACCCTCATTTAAATTATACGAACTTTCTAAAGATCCAATAACCACTTTCAATTCACTTGGTTTAAAATTCTTCTCATTTGTATCTTTAAAGCAATGTGCAGCCGTTGCTACAAGTCTTGGTCCAATTAGCGAACCACCACATATTAAACCAAAATCATCTCCATTATACTTGTAAATTGCAGCATGCCAAGGTGCTGTGTTCAAATTGGCTTTCTGGCCATCATATATTAAACCAGTAACTTTTTTATTTTTCTCATTTTTTTTGCCACAACTATACAAGGGAACATCCCAATAACCACTTTCCAAACAATTTATTGTTTTTTTCTCTAAATCTTCATTAACAAAACCACTGAGACATTTAACTGTTATACGTGTGCCTACAACTTGGCGTCCGTTACAATCACTATTATCACATTCAATGGTTGTTGATGAAGCATCATAAACCGGTTCTGGACATGTTTCTAAAAATAAAAAATAAAAAAATTAAAATAACACAAAATGGCGAATGATTTTCATTTCAATTTACGAATGCATCGCGGTGGATCTCGATCAAATTGATTATCACTTTGACAGGTTGCTTTTGAAGGATATTCCGAATCTTGTATGGCCTTAAAATCAGTACAATAAAAATAAACTTCCTTTCCATTTCTAACACCTCGATCGGATTTTCGAACTTGATAGCTTTTCGTTTTCAAAATTTTCAGAAATCTCAAATTTGGAACCTGAATTTTATTTGTATCGCAATCAGCATTTACGTCAATTTTCGAGATAAGTAGCAATAACAATGAAATTTGAATTGAAAATTTCATTTTTATTTCCAAAATAAATTTATCTTCCTTATTGTCAAGTTAAATTCATACTAACTCGCTTGTTTTGTTAAATTTATGCCTAATTTTGACTTTTGCGTATCACTTTTTTTGGACAAAACCTGTTTCAATGGATCTCGTAAAACAAGTTTTCATTTTATTTTAAGATTCATGTCAGATTTTAAGAGATTCTATTAAATTAGATATGACGTAAGAATTTCATACAAAAAATTTTGATTTTTTTTATATTTTTTATTTTATCAAGGAAAAATCGGATAATTTTCAGCTTCACTATTCACAAAAACATTTCTCAAATTAGGATTATTAATTTTTCCAGCTGTCCACGGAATGTTCGTTTGAAAGTCATATAAAATAAAGATGAATGGATTATCAACTTTAAAGTGATCTTCTACATCATTTGGATATGGAAACGTTGGATCATCATAGTCATTTTCAGCATCCCATATTTTAACGAATGTTTTAATTGTTGTCTCAATTCGAACATCATCAATTCCGAGTTTCACCAAATTCAGACGCTCCGGTGTAAAAAGATAATCATAACCCATTTTAAATAATATTGGACTGTGATCCATTTCAATGTGAACCTTGAAACGAGGAAAACAGACGCCATCGTAATTCGACTCTGGGGATAGAAATTTCTGTAAATCCTTTAATGACCACACTTTTAAAGCATCGATCACATTATCAAGTGGTTCATCAATATCTGGCATAATCATCATCAAATGTGTCTTATTAAATAATTTAACATCAACGACATACGCAAATTTTTCCCATTTAAACAGTTTGTAATTCAAATTTGTACAAATCATGTCGGTACTACCATACGATGTTACAATTTCTTGTGCTTCATATGGGAAATTGATATTGTATTCAAAGTGAAAATAGTTTGAAATTCGATCATCTGTTGCAGAATAAAACCAATCATCAAACCTTCTTTTAGAAATGATACTTTTAAAATAACGTTTCACATTTTGTGGAAGAGCTTCTTCTCCAGTGTATGAAATTGACGATTTGATATGCTCATTCAGAATTTTTTGTCTAAACAAATTGTTTACAGAACTGTCAGTTACAACTCCAAAATCACGTTCTAAATTCAATGTAATAACAGGATCAGTGGCAATGTGGTAAAAGTTGAAGATATTCCAGAGAGCTGCTGATGAAACTGCCCAATTAGGAAATTTGTCATCTATTAATTCTGCTTGATTTCCAATGAACTTAAATTGAAAAGAAAAATGACTTTTAATCTTGTTAGCAGATGAACAAGGAAAAAATTACCTTTAAAATTGACAATCCAGTTATGAGCATGTGATGTGTCGCTCGGAATTTGCATTGATCACTTGATTCATCGTCATCACAATCTGAAGATCCATCACATATTTTCTCAAATGGAATACATTTGCTATTTTTGCATGGAAAATCTCTAGCTTGACATGATTTTCGAGGTAAAGATTGTTTAAGTGAATTTAGGTATCGCTGTGCATCGCGATATAAGTCATTATAGGCACCAGCATCACTGAAGATGACATTTTCTCTATATTCGCATGATTCTGAATTATATGTTCCACTCACAACACCACTTAAATACAGTTGGTTTGAGTCTTTCACGACCAAGCCACCGCCACTATCGCCGATGCAAGCTGCTGAATCTAAATTTTATTTGTTTTGACTGTTAACATTATTATAAAATTTTGATTGTGAAAAATTTACTTGAATTTGTGTCTTTTGGACAAAATACCGCTCTGCCAGGATGCTTATCACAGAGATTTTTTTTCGAGGGTAAACATTGTGGATCACGAAGCTTCTTACAAACTTCAATTGTAAGGTTAGTTATAAGAAGTCTAGGTGCTGTTTTCTGATTTTCCGTCAAGCCAAACCCAGCCAATTGCCCTCTACGACGAAGAAACTTGAAAATATAACAAAATATAGAAAAAATCTTTTTTTTTCTATACTGTATGACTTACTATATTTGGTTTTTCTGGTAACTGAAGAAAAACACCATATTTTTCATCTACCGGCCTATCAAGAACTGCAATAGCAAAATCGTTGGCAACAGCCAAATCACGTCTCCTTAAACGTTTAAACAAGTTTTCATTGCAATTTTTTTTCATTTTACTGTCAAAACTTTCTTACTCATCATCTCTCAGGTAATGAATGATACTGAAATGTGTACCCTCGTTTAGATCATAATCACGTGTTAACGATCCAATGACGGCTTTATACTGCTTTTTATCGAATTTTGGTTTGGCATTTTTAAAGCAATGTCTTGCCGTTCCTACCAATCTTGGACCAATCAATGAACCCCCACAAATAGCTTCATATCCGTTTTTGTCTTCGTAGATTGCAACATGCCATGGTGCATCCAACTCTCTAGCTGTCTTCCCATTAAAAATAAAACCGGTTTCATGTGGCTTTTCCTTTTTTGTCGTGCAACTATACAAAGGTGAATCCCAAAAACCAGATTGCAAACAGGTGATTTTATCATTTGTACGTTTATCGGGCACAAAACCAGTTCGACAAGTTATTTCTAATTCTGTATTTGTAATTTGACGTCCTGCACAATCATAACCATCGCAAGTGATTTCAGTTGTAGAGGCATCGTAAACCGGTTCCGGACAACTAGCTAAAAAAAAGTATGAAAAATATGATTTAAAATTCAATATGGCGCTTAATTTAAAAATTATCATTTAACTAACAATAACACACTGGCGGATTCGGTTGAAATACACTGCCCTTACACGTTGAACGTGAACCAGGAGGATAAATTATCGTATAATTTGAACAGTAAAAATAAACGTTTTTCCCATTTCGTATACTGCGATCTGTTTTTCTGACTTGATACACTTTTTTTGTCCTCAGTATATTCAAAAACTTTAAATTTGAATTTCTCACTTTAAGAATTTGATTTGTATCGCAATCACAAGTTGAGTAGATGACAAATATGCTTAAAATAGTGATCGATATAATTATAAATGAAAATTTGTGAAAAAGACTCATATTAATTTGAATGAAAAAAATTTAACGAACGTCTTAATGTCAGTTGAGTTCTGAATACACTAAATATTTCATGTTAAAATTTGAATGGTTCATTTTATTGCGACTATTTTTTGGCAAATAACTTGTCGAACCAGAATATTAATAAGACTTGTTTTGATAACCAGTTCAAATTATTTTTTTATGAATGAGCAAGCTCAAAACAGATGTTCACTTGTTTAATTTGAATAAAATTAAAAATCAACAAAAAAAAAATGTAAACAAAAATAAATTAAAAAAATCATCTGGTTTGTGTGAGGGGATTCCGATGTGACGCGTCATGACGAAACTTTTTGGAACAGGTTTGACAAGATCGTTGTAGATGATTTTTTTTTTTTCATTGAAGGTATTCCATTCATAAATTTTTTGTTGTTATTTGAACATTCGTCGTATATTAGGTTGTCCGAAAAATTTGAAAAAAAAGCCGTTAAAAATTATAATGTAAAAAAATTAATAAACGAAAATGAGATTTTGCCTCAACTTATTTGAATTTGATTCCATTTTCAAAAAATGGTCTATTAAGAATATAATTTGGGTTAAATAATTTCATTAAAAATTTGAAATCATTGATTCCCCAGTATCTTCAAAGTACACGTGCATTAAATGCCTTCAGTTAGTTAAAAATGATCTTTTTCACGTTTTAAGATGAAATCGTTCAATTTCATTGACATGAGCGCTGATTAACATTCATTTCAAGCTATGAATTAAAAAACAAACATTGAAATATCTAGTTCACAAAAAAAAGATTAGAAAAAAAAGTAAAACGAACCACATTTACATCACAACTAAGTACACATAAAAATTAAAAAAGAAAATACTCAAATACCGGCATTTTTACAGTTTAATCATTTTTTAGCATATAAAATCACAAACACACACACACACATTCGTCATTAAGAAAAAAATTTCATTAGATAGGACCACTTTTGTAAAAAATAAAAAATTAATTTTTGAATTAAAAAAAAAAAATTTAATGATTTCCTGGACTAAATTTATAAAAGATTCAAATTTTTCGAATAAGAGTTTTTTTTTTAATTTTTCATTTAATTTGAATGAAAGTTCATTCAACATCGAATATGAGAGAACTTCACTAACACATTCATTCATTTCAACAAAAAAACATTCAGTCCGGTTTATTCATAAATACAATCAAAAAATTCTACATACTTTATTTCATATAACTCACTTCAATTCACACACATATTTACATTTTTAAGGTGTACTGTTATTGTTTTTTTTTCTCTGTGTGTATTCTCAACTCATTCAATGTTAATTGTCAGGTGTAAGAGATCGGAACGAGTTTAAAAAGTTACATTTTTGTTTATAATTATGTCAAATTTCATTGAATTCATTGAATATTTTCAGTTTTAATCCAAATTTTGCAGTGAAAAGTGTTTAAAATGATTAACTTACAATAAATTATGATTAAAATAGTGATTTTATGTGATAATTCGATTTCTAATTACGTTACGAAGTCGAATAAAAAAAATTGAATATTTATCAAAGTAAAAAAGTAAATGAAAAATTTCATATTAGCTTAGTAAATTGAGGTGAAGAAACTTTTTTATCCTGAATATTAAAGTAATTACAATTTAAATGTTTTTTGAGTTAATTTAGCACACAGTTAATAAAAATATAATGAACTCTAAACCTTTTCCTACCACTTCATTTAAAAAAAAAAAACAGAATAAAAATAAAACAAATTTCTTCTTTTTTTTGTTCAACTCGCGACGATGATTTTATCTGTTTCATGAGCTAATTACTTTGCCGCTGTATAATTAAATTTATATGGTTCACATTTACGACAGCAATTATTTAGCAACACTTGTGAGAAAACTTATGGAACATGGTTTTAAATGAGATTAATTACAGTTTTTTATACACCTTCATATAATGCCTGTAAAGTTTTCTTAATTTTTTTTTGTTTTTTAAATAAAATAGGGAAAATTTTTCCTCATCTTACAATTTTTATATCGCATATGAAATTGAGATTGTTCTTTGTGTGAAAGATCTTAAGAAAAAGAATTTGATGGGAAAAAATAAGGCAAATTAAAAATGAAAACTACTCCGTAGACCATGTGAATAATCAAAATACACTGAAAGCTGAAAACGCTCCGCAATAAAAAGTGACTTGGATCGCAGACGAAGATCTTTGATTGACGCTTGTAGGACATTTAATGAATGAAATTTTTATCGCATTTCCAGTTAATTTGGAACAAGAATTCGAGTATTATGGGCACAGTTTTGAATAACTGCGTAACCTTCACTATAAGTTGAAAACGCCTAACGAAACACTCGGTAGTGCTTGGCGATAACCCCGCATGCGGGATGATTTGCGAGGCGATTACGAGGCATTTGCGGGGTTAATTTTTTGAGTGATATTTTTAGTGCTTTTTTTTAAATGCCGGTATTGTGCGAGGTCGTGCATCGTCCGTTTGTCCATTCGTCACGAATCGCGAACAAACGAGAATCACAAATAAACCGCGAATTACCCCGCATGCGGGATTATCGACAAGCACTACTTAATGATTAGCGGGCGGTTTCAACTAAGAGTGTTTGATCAAATTTAAATCCACCAGCATACCTGTGACCGTTTAGCAATCCAGAACACCTGTTTACTGCGGCTCGTTTCAGATTAACAGTGCAAAGAAATTCGAATTTCAAAATACACAGAAAACGCTTTAAACGTCGCAGGAAAATATACAGTCGCTGGGAAACAACTTGGTCAGTTCAGCAAAGTTGCAGCTTGAAATATTTTCTACAAATTTGCTTGGGGTCAATTTTGTCTAAAACTTACGAAAATATGATTTTTTTACTCAAAAAAGCAAAAATTTGTTTAAAATTTAAATTTTTCCTTTTGATAATGCCCGTCGCAAATTCCCATTGCGGTAAAAATTCCCTTCGCCAACGACGAGAACCTACGACACGAATTGAATTTACAGTAAACGTTAGCAGAACACTCACTTTCAATAAGTGTGTCAAATTTAACGCTCTTAAACTTTTTAATTATCACTTTTTTCATTTTGACTTGCCACTGTTTTTGACAGATTTTTACCCAAGCCATCATCACATTTCATCATTTTTGGGATAAATACATGAAACATGACTTTACTCTGTTAAGTATTTAAATAAATTAGTAACTGTTGAAAAAACTTGATAGATTATGTGTGTGTTTGTGTGTGTGTGTGAGCGTATATTCAAATGTTAATTAATTAATCAAACCATCAAACTTTTATCATTAATTATAATTTTCATTCTCTCACAACTTCTGGACATTTTCAACAACGTTGCGGCATGACATCAAAAAATTAACTCAAGTTTATCAAATATGATACCAACAAACAACGTCTGGATTTCATCCAATTCCTTAAAATCATGAAAATGCAAGAATCATCAAATTAAAATGAAGAAGAAAAACGATTTTCTTTTACATTGTAACAAAAATACTTTCTTTCAATACAAAAATACATTTTATCAGTAAATTGCTGAATTACATAAAAAAAAATCACTGTCTGTTATCTGATAATAAAATTAGCACAAACAATTGTTCAAGTCAAACTAATAATTGGGTTTTGAATGGCAAAAATTAGTTCAAAAGTGTAACAATCACGATTATTTCATTGTAGCTGTATGTGTGTGTGTTTGTGTGTGTATGTACATGCTACACGAAAAAGAGAGAGAGAAAAATAAACAAATAACTTAACAAATTAAAATCGTTATCACCTTTTATTGTTTTTTATTTGTTATTGTTGTTGTTTTTTTGAATGTGTACTTTAATTTTACATTTTAACAATCGCGATTCAATGAATAAAGAAAATAATTGTATAAAAAGTTGAACTTTGTTGTAAAAATAAAAGTTAATAAAAATGAAAGAAAAACGATGAATAAACTTTTATCTTTTACAGTTTTTCTGTTTAATTTTATTATTAACTTTGAAATTTGAAACGGTTTTTGCAATGGTTATCAAAGTTTTACGATGAATGCTCATTTTATTATTTTTCGGGTAAATTTGACACTAAATTGAATTTTCTACGAAAAATTTCTTCTATTTACATGAATGAAATAAAATGTTATGAAAAAAAAAATATTAACAAAAAGTTGCATTTCCACTTCAATTGTCTCAATTTCTTGCAACAAATCAAACACATAAATAACGACAAATATTATTACGACAATAAATAACAATAATATACAACATTTGCATCTAGTCCCACATGTGACACATAAACATTTCATAAAAAGCATATTTTTATTTCTATAAATTTTTTTTTGCATTTCTTCTCATAACATCAAGATAAAAAATTTTATTTCATTTTATGTTCTATTTAGTGGAATAAATGCATAAAATTTTTTTTATTTTCATTTTTCTATTGAATAAAAAATGAACCGAAAAATAAGTTGCAAATAATGCAAAATAAGAAAGAAATATATAGAGATTTAGAATGGTGACACTTGTTTTGTTGGATTTAAATTTTCATTCAATTTTTACCAAAAAACTCGTTGATTTTGAAAATGTGAGTATTGTGGGGGGTAATGCTGTCTGTCAGTCTATGTCGGGATGACCGGCTTTTCCAAAAATGGAAAATTTTTCAAAGATTGAAATATTTTCCAAAATCCAGAGAAAATCGCAGTGATTTAAAAAAATCACGGAATTTGCCAAAACCTTGGAATTTTGAAAAACTCCTGAAAATTGCAGAAATTTTTACAGAATTTGAAATGGCCGATTTTTTAGCGCATTTCTTCCGTCAGGTGTCCGCCTGTCCATCCGTTTGTGTCATTTTCAAAATGGCCGACTAACCCAAAATGGCCGACTGACTCAAAATGGCGAATTAACCCATTATGGCCGATTAAATCAAAATGGTCAGTTTTAAATTTTTGATACTATTGGCGAATACTTTACATAGAAATGCACTCATGTATTTAGTTTACGATCACGTCCTTCATTTTTTTGTGTCTTATCATTCGGTTTTATTTACTTTTCAAGACTTTCTTTGAGCATAATCAAGTCTTAAATTGATATTTATTTATTCAATTTTATTTTCCCTTTTAAAAATAAAAAAGCTCTTTATTTTTATAGCGATAACAAAACAAGAATTTGCATGAAATTGACTCAAACTACATTATTTGAATAGACTTTGATCATCATAACATTTATTTATTCAATTTTTGTGTTATTTTAGATATCAAGGGAATACAAAAACGAATGTCATCCACTCAAAATATGTCATTCATCGATCCAGGAATAATTTGTTACCAACATTGTGGTCCAAAAATCTTTACATTCAAGTTACCAGACGTGTGTCAAGCATGCGGTAAAAATTTAGTATCAGCAAATTGTTCAACAATGCCTTTCAGACTGCCGTATCCATTCATCAAAGCCTCACAATATCCATGTGCAGTGGTGCTGCGACCAACAACAGGTGATTTCCTCAAGTGAGTACAAAAGTTCAATGAAATTTATCCTTCAATGAGTCAAAGGTGTTTGTTGTGTGTGTTATTTCAAGTTGGAGAATTTGATGAAATAATTCAAGTGTGTTAAATGAAAGAAAAAAGTCTTTCTGATGACAAGGAAACCATTATTATTATTCGTATAAAGGGATAACATCACATAAAATGCTTAATGACCTGTAAAATTTACTTGTTGTATCAATTTAGTATTTTATTTTCAATTCAATTGAATTGTAACACATATAAAATATTTATAGAAGGAAGATTCAGGTACTTTAAGGTATAAACATTTCAATGGGTCATCTTAATTTCCACTTCAATCACACACACATACACACACACATTGAAGTTTTAAGAGGTTGTTCAAAGTAAATTGGAAAATTTATCTTTTTATCATTTATTTATGATATTTATTTTAAAATCTGTAAAACTCTTCAGCATTTGAAGTGGGATTTGTGTCAACTTAGTCATAGGGACCATTCAATTTGAAGTACAAGGAAAAACAATATTTTTTTATGCTGTGTCATCACTTTTCAATGTTTCATTTTCTTTTCATTGTATTTTAATCAACGCTTTAACAGACTTTGGTCAAAATTGAATATGAATTGAAAGGATTTTACAGGCTCCTTTGAGGAGTTTTAGTTCCAGGCTACTAGATGCCATGAAAATTGTGTCCCCACCCTAAGCATTAAGTCTTATGACACACATTTTCCTTTAAATAGCTTAAAAATTTGGAGTTAAAAGCATTGAGAGATCGAGAAATGATCTCAATTAAGACCCAAACAGGCCCTTTTAACTGCCAATGACTAAAATAAATTCAATCACTTACCCCTCTCATATTTTTATGGACTGAAAACCACAAAATTTGATGTACATTGTTTCATTTAATGTTTTTGTGGTAAGAATTCAACCAAAAAACACATTTTACCATACTTTAAGTGTGTGATGGTAGTTCAGTTCATCATAAACTCATTTTGAACGTTAACGACTACATAAAAAAAAATTAAATGTATCAAAAATGATGATGATGATGATGATAACAATTTTTGGCACACTTGTTGTTGAACTGTATAAAATGGAGCACTTTTACTCTTATTGTGTGTTATACAGCAGAGGTAGGCTATAGTTGAAAGTTCATTTGTTTGGTCATTTGTTATTTGGGGTGACCATTAAACAATAAATTTTTTTTTTTGATGAAAACTTGAATGCTTTTGAAATGAATCGAACCAAGGAAAATCATTGATTTATTTGTAACTTAATCAAATATCACACAAATCTATAACAACAGGTTCTTTAATATTCAATTTATTTTATATTTTTTGGCCAGGAAACAGTTTTTAGATGTGTTAAGTGGTTTCATTTAAGAACGTCTTATTTTATCACCATTAACGTCATGTTATCAATACTTGTAAATAAACGTAAAGAAAAGGAAATGAATTCATTGTTGATCATTATTATTATTATTATATTTTTCTGCTCACATGAGCTTATGTAGGTGGGTGTGTTTTTATATGTTCAAAAAGAATTGTAATCAGAAAATTTGCCAAAAATTGACGTGTCATGACGAATTTCAAATGAACAGATCACAAAAGCACATTTCTTGGCATTGGTAAGACATTTCAATAGAAATTTTAAGTCATCAGAAAATTTTACTTTCGACCCAATTCGATATAACAATCCCAAAAGCGTATTAAATTCAAAATACTTTAATCAATATAAAATATAAAGAAAAAATCACTGTAATACAATAAACAATGATTTGATAAACAAGTGCCTGTGTGTTCCTTTAAATCTGATATTGAAGAGTAATTGAATGGAAAAATCTATTTTTATGATGATATTTTCTTTTTCAAGTGTTTTGTGACACATAATTTTCCATTGTACTTAAAGAATATTTTTTGATTTTGAAGTTTTTTCAACTGTATTAAATTTTAAAGGAAATTTACTTTAATTTGGGGTTGATTTAACTCTAATTTACCAGGTAGACTTCTATATGATGATCTACAAGTTAATGATTATGTGTTAGACTATCCAGATTCTCCTACATATTTTCCAGAAGATACTAATCGAAGACCTTCTACCATAGACCTATTGATCACTAATGGCCTTTTACAATATTCTGAGCTCAATTGCACTGACTTACAGTCCGATCATGTTGCAATAAGTTTTGAGATTTTTGCATCAGGCAAAGTGAATCATCCCAAACGTCATTATCTCGATTGGAAAAATGCAAATTGGGACTTGTATGAGCAAATCTTGAATTCAAAACTGAAAATTAACAACAGAACAATTGACTCCTTTGAAAATACTGATCAAATTGACCACATGATCCAATATTTTACTAACTGGGTTAATGAAGCCAAAACGGCAAGCATACCTTTGAAGACTCATAAACCTTATCAATTTGAAATGCCACGTCACATTATAAACTTAATCATAGCACGACGAACTCTACGACGGCAATGGCAGCGTGATAGATCACCCTTTCTCAAAAACGAAATAAATAGTCTCACAAGGAGAATCAAGGAAGAAATACAAGCTAAAAGGAACGAAAACTGGAATAAACGCCTAGAAAATCTCAGACCAAATGATAACAATAAAGGTCTCTGGAGACTCACGAAATTTCTAAAAAACAGAAACCAATCAATCCCTCCATTAAAAGATGGCGAATCAACACTCTTAACCGCCTCTGAGAAAGCCGAAGCCCTCGCAACACAATTCCATGCGCAGCACATTAACCCAAAGGCTAACGATAACGTCTCATTTACCCAGTCAGTCAACCAAACAGTGGAAGAATTCTTAACCAACCAAAATGACATTGAGCCAGAATATACCTCAACAGGCGAAATAATTCAAATCATAAAATCACTGAAGAACAATAAGGCCCCAGGGCCAGATAACATTCAAAACAAGCTTCTGAAAAAGCTTCCATATGGAGCTATCGTCTATCTCAACTTGATTATTTGTCTATGCATGAAGTTCTGCTATTTTCCAAATGACTGGAAAAAAGCTAATGTATTAGCCTTCAAAAAGCCTGGTAAAAATCCTACTGAATGCAAAAATTATAGACCAATAAGTCTTCTGAGCAGCTTGAGCAAAATATTAGAAAGGGCTCTTCTCAATCGCATCAACACCCACAGCAACAACAACAATATAATTCCTCCAGAACAACACGGATTCTGCCAGGGAAAGTCCACAAGCAATCAGTTGAACAGAGTACTCCAATTTATGAAACTGCATCTCATTCAAAAACACACTACAGCAATGCTCTTATTCGACATCGAAAAAGCATTCGATCGCATCTGGCATAACGGTCTTATTTTCAAATTAATCCAATTACAGTACCCAAAATACATCATACATATCATTGCATCATTCCTTCACAATAGAACATTTCAAGTTAAAGTCAACAACAAATTTTCCACAGTTAAATCCATCCCATTTGGAGTACCGCAAGGTGCTGTGCTTTCGCCGGCCCTTTATAACATCTATACTCACGATGCTCCACATCCGGACAATTGTTTAGTAGCCTTTTTCGCCGATGATACGGCAGTAGCATCCAGTGGCCCCTTTTGGAGCCAAACCAAAAGATCGCTTCGCCAAGCAACCCACCTCTTCCACAGTTACTTCGATAAATGGAAAATAGTTCTAAATAATGAAAAAACCAATGCATTTTTATCAACAAGAAGAAGAATGAAAGAATTACCACATGGCCCCTTCACATTCAACAACACCGAAATTCATTGGGAAAACACCACCAAATACCTAGGAGTAATTTTTGATCGTCATCTAACATTTAAACAAAACACAGAATACATCATCAATAAAACATTAAATGCAATAAGACTGCTGTACCCCCTAATTAACAGAAGATCCTCACTAGACCTAAGAAACAAAACTCTTATATTTAAACTAGCCCTAAGGCCAATTTACACATATGGTTGCGTAGTATGGCACAACATGGCAAAAACACACAAGATGAGACTCCAACGAATTCAAAACAAAATATTGAAAATGATACATCAACTTCCATGGCACACTCCAACCGAACAACTCCATGAACTAGCTGAAATAGAAATGGTACATGAATTTGTCAACAGACTGCGAACCAAATACGTCTCAACCAATCCAGAGGACTAACTATCCACATCAGACAATAGTCTGGCCACACAGGTGAGACAAATTTTAAACTCATTGATCACTTTGGGCGCTTTGGCTTTAATTAGTTCCAAAAATGTATCGTTTCATGTATCAAAAATCTTGGAATGCCTAAACAAAAAAACCTGCCAACAGCCCGCCAACCAAGGACCAGGGAGAAGGACATCCAAAACAAGCATCAGACAAATTTACCTGTTTTTCATCTAATCCTTTCTTCTTTTTTCTTTTTTCTATAAAAATCAATTTATGTGAATTATAATTTTCATGTCAGTACTCATGTAAATTCTTTAAATATTGTTGAAGTAGCTTAGTGTAGCTAGAGCACAAGTTTAATGTTATCTGTGATATTAATTTTGTATATATTTATTCTGATAAATAAAACTTATTGTATTGTATTAATTTGGGGTTGAAACACGTGTTTTTTTCTTACTAAACGTTCACGTGCATCATTTATAATTATAAAGCTAAATGTTCATTTCATTGTACAGTTTTCCAAGTCTAGCCGTCTTGTGTTACATTGAACGTTGATGTCTGTAAGTTCATAAAAAACTGCTATTAAAATTAAAAATAGAACAGCAGGTTTTGTTTTACTCACTTTCTCGTGTTTCTTCCGTTTTTTGATTGCAGGAGGTAAATTAACGTAAAAATTATGTGGTGCATTAATAATGAGAAAATAATTGGAAAAAATATGAAACCCACACATTTACATTAAATATTATTGATGATTTATTTTTAAATATGAAACCCAATGAAAATTTATATTTAATGAGGTTGGTTTTTTTTTTCCTTTCAGTGACTATTCAAATCATTTAAATTTACATATCGGCATAACGACGTCTAGTGCTTCAATTGTTGAATTTGATCGAATGGGTTTGAGGCGTCATAGTGTGAATAGTAAGGCAATGAAAAATCAGTGGGCTCAAAGTTTATTGGTCGAAAAAGTTCCTGAGGCATGGACTGAACATTGGGATGATGTTTTGCAGTTAATTTGTAAGGAACCCGTTTGGACACCACAAGACTACCATGAGGATCGTCACAATTGTTATACTTTTGTTTTGAGGTTTTTAAAACAATTGGGTTATGGTGAATTGAGTCAAATTGCAGCAAGCAGGTAAGCAAGAAAATAAAATACAATTATTGTTTTGTTATAGATTTACATCAAAAAGATGTAATTTAAGGTTTATTTTAAAGAAAATAGTACTCTTTTGAGTGGACAAATTTCACGAATCTTTTCTCTCTCTCCTTAAGACTTATCGCTATCATCCACTTATGATTATCTAAAATTAGTCTATTGCTTTGAAAATTGAATATGGTTTTTATGGTACTTAATAACGGTAATAATAATCCTTGCTTGGCCAGAATTTGTTGAAGAGATATCCGTAGTCATAGCCATACTTCTCTGGGAATTTTCCTTCAAATCCATAGTATTTGTCTCCAACGAAGTCTTTGCCATAGTATTTATCTCCGACAAAGTCTTTTCCGTAATATTTGTCTCCGACGAAATCTTTTCCGTAGTATTTGTCTCCAAATCCACCGAATCCTTTGCCGTAATATTCACCAAATTTGTACAAATATTCAGGGCTGATAATTTGATACATGTCCTTCATGAATGGGTAATCCTTGTGCATGACATCGACAAAGTTGAAGTTCAACCAATAATATTTCATGAACATGGTGTAGTCACTGACTTTGCACATCATGAACAAATCAAAGTAGTATGGGTCGTATTTGGTGAAATCAATGTTCATTACCATCATCCAGCGCATTAAACCTAATTTTGGCACATTTTACTAAAATAAATCTTTAAAAAATCATAAAATAACTTACCGGTCATCTTTCCACAATAAGCTGGCATCTGGTAGGTATCGAATTTTTTGAAGTCATAACTGACCAAGATGTCATTGAAGCGGGTCTTGAAGATGTCCAACAAGTCAACCAAATATTTGTAGTAGAAAACGATGAAATCCTTCTTGACAACTGTGATGTCTTTGTCTAAGAATGTTTTGCTGCCACCCATCATCAAGGTTTTGTAGTCATATTTGTCTGAATAATAGTCCTTGCCATAATATCCGGTCATTGGGTATTTTTCATAACCCTCATAACTCCATGGATAGTATGGGACTGCAGATGCAGCGGCAATTACGGCAAATAAAATTAAGAATCTCATTTTTTGCTTCTCCTGATTTCGTTTTCTTGTACTCGGTTCAATACTCAAGAATGCACTGAATGATTTTTGTGTCAAACTCGTGAATATTTATACTAAATTTGGTCATGTACAGACTAGAAGAATGTTCTACAAGCACGAACATGGTCCGATCAAGGTCAAATCAAATTTTAATTAAGAAAAATAACAAATCTCTAAAAAATGACCTAAGATAACTTTCTTTTAATGGATTTCTTTTTAATTAAAATCGTTATCACACAAAATTGCACTTTATCACAATTTTTTTTATAATCATTATATAACTTATGCATATTATTTTTAAATTAAATAAAATTTCACCTCAAAATAAAACAACAAAGTACCCAATTTGTGAACTGAACTGATAAGCAGGAGTTGATTGGTAACAGCAAATTGAAATGCAACAAAAATCTAACGAATTTAATTTCAAAGAACTCTGGCTTTTGAACCGAAATATCCTCGAAGTGTGACTTCAAGTAATCCATCCAAAGTTTTACAAAAAGACAGGTAATGAATTTTTCAACTATAAGCCACTTTGAAATCGGTACCTCGAATCATTTAATTATTGATTACACGCAATAAATGTTAACCCTTGATCAAATTCAAAGTTATTTCTAATACAAGAAACGCGAGAAAAATAAAAAAAAATCAATTTGGAATGTAAACCTTCTTTTTGATCCGAAATTCTTAATTGGACTGAAAGATTTGTGTACGGTCTCATAAGTATTTATACAAAAATTGAAAAACCATTTAATATCCTTCCAAAGTTGCATCATTTATTATCAATAATAATTTAATTCAATAATCAGTTTGTGTGTTACCGAAAAAATTTCAATCAATCAAAAAAAAAGTAATCAATAAATTTGTTTTGTGCATTTTTTAATTCAACTTGTGTCTGAAAATTCCATATCAATTTTAGGGTTCTATCAACTTGCTTTAAAAATCGGTAAAACTCATGTTGAAAAAGATCCGGGTAATTTTAGAACGAGATCGTAAAATTAAACTGATTTCTCATATCACTTGTTTTCAAAAAATAGAAACGCATCGGACATTAATTTTTAATCAGATTTATTTGTTATTTTTTTTGTGACACTTCTTATGCAATCTGGTTTTAATTAGAAATGTATGACAAAAATAAGATGATATGAAAAACGAGGATTTCGTGCCTAAGTTCGTAAATTTGCCTGGTATAAAAACTCTAATCAATAGTTTAAAATTCATTCAGTGCATTTCTGAGTCTTGGATCAAATAGAAGACGAAATCCGGAGAAGAAAAAAATGAAATTCTTAATTTTATTTGCTGTAATTGCCGCTGCATCTGCAGTTCCATACTATCCATGGAGTTATGAGGGTTATGAAAAATACCCAATGACCGGATATTATGGCAAGGACTATTATTCAGATAAATATGACTACAAAACCTTGATGATGGGTGGCAGCAAAACATTCTTGGACAAAGATATCACAATGGTCAAGAAGGATTTCATCGTTTTCTACTACAAATATTTGGTTGACTTGTTGGACATCTTCAAGACCCGCTTCAATGACATCTTGGCCAGTTATGACTTCAAAAAATTCGATACCTACCAGATGCCAGCTTATTGTGGAAAGATGACCGGTAAGTGATTTTATGATTTTTATTTAGAATTTATTTTAATAAAATGTGTCAAAATTAGGTTTAATGCGCTGGATGATGGTAATGAACATTGATTTCACCAAATACGACCCATACTACTTTGATTTGTTCATGATGTGCAAAGTCAGTGACTACACCATGTTCATGAAATATTATTGGTTAAACTTCAACTTTGTCGATGTCATGCACAAGGATTACCCATTCATGAAGGACATGTACCAAATTATCAGCCCTGAATATTTGTACAAATTCGGTGAATATTACGGCAAAGGATTCGGTGGATTTGGAGACAAATACTACGGAAAAGACTTCGTCGGAGACAAATATTACGGAAAAGACTTTGTCGGAGATAAATACTATGGCAAAGACTTCGTTGGAGACAAATATTATGGATTTGAAGGAAAATTCCCAGAGAAGTATGGCTATGACTACGGATATCTCTTCAGCAAATTCTGGCCAAGCAAGGATTATTATTACCGTTATTAAGTTCCATAAGCATCAGTACTATACCAAATTTTATTGAATGGAAGCATAATTTCATTTCAATATTTGTCAAACATAATTTATTTATAAATAAATACAATCCAGATCTTGTTCTCAATACATAATTTTTTTAAATTTAAAATCATATGACTGTGACAAGTCATCGACCTCTTTCGCTTAAAAAAAATTTCGACTTATATTGAATTTTTGAATTGAATTTTTTTAAATTAAAAAACCTTGACCAAAAATATGATAAGAGAATTTGTCTGCTCATTTAAAGATTATTCGCTCAATTTAAATGAAATTATCATCAATTCTGCATTATTTCATCAAAATAAAACTCATTTTTTTTTCGGGTATGCTCAGTCAAAAATCGATCATTAAACGTTCTAAAATGAAATTCATCATTTTTTTCGTGTTCTTCATAATTCTAAGATCGAAGGCGCAAGTAATCGATGAAAATCAGGTTCCAGACCAAAATAATCGCCTAAATTCAATATTGTACAATGATCAAATACCATTACCTTCAATGTATTTACCATTAAATTGTGATCAATTCAAGCAGAAAGGAATAATTGCTTGGATGATCCATTTAGGCATGGACGTACCGGAAGCGGATCGGATATTGTACAAAAACTGCTTAAATCTCGATAAGGATTACATTGTTGGTGAAGGATTCCTTTTCGGTGATCGAGATGTTGAAAAAATGAAACGGTATAGCAAGTTTTTGAGGAAATTGTTACAATCGGAAGTGCCACGTAAAATAAATAAAACAAAAAATGTTCAATTTCAAGATTCATCGGCTTCTGAGGTGAAGAAATCTGCATTAAGGGACAATTTTTTGATTAATTTCAAAGTTCTTCGAAAGGCATCGGTCATTTGGGCTGTTTTAATGTTGTCAATCTTCATCACTTCAGTGATTATTACAATGTTTGCATATTTGAACATCATTGAAAATTCAGGCAAAATTATTCGAAGAAGTTATTATTAGAATATGAGTGAATTCATGCAACATGGAAGATAAAAGACACAAAACGGATGTGGGACTATCAGAAGAACAGTAAAAAACATATTTATGGAGTTGTAATTGTATTTAATTCAATAAAATTTTGAGTAATGCATCTCGATTTTTGTGTTTGAGATGTTTTACTTTTGGTAGTCAAAATTCTGTTATTTTATTTCAATCAAATTTTTTAATGAAATCACATTTTAATAATGGATGAATTCCTTTGTTGGATAGTATTTGTGCTCAACGAATTTATTTCCAAATGTGAAGTGATCTGATTCAACTTTTTGCTTAGGTTCAAATTTATGTGCAGATTCGTGTTTAGCTGGAGTGCTCTTTCCATAATATTTGTCTCCAACGAAGTCTTTGCCATAATATTTGTCTCCGACGAAGTCTTTTCCGTAATATTTGTCTCCGACGAAGTCTTTTTCGTAGTATTTGTCTCCAAATCCACCGAATCCTTTGCCGTAATATTCACCGAATTTGTACAAATATTCAGGGCTGATAATTTGGTACATGTCCTTCATGAATGGGTAATCCTTGTGCATGACATCGACAAAGTTGAAGTTCAACCAATAGTATTTCATGAACATGGTGTAGTCACTGACTTTGCACATCATGAACAAATCAAAGTAGTATGGGTCGTATTTGGTGAAATCAATGTTCATTACCATCATCCAGCGCATTAAACCTAATTTTGACACATTTTATTAAAATAAATTCTAAATAAAAATCATAAAATCACTTACCGGTCATCTTTCCACAATAAGCTGGCATCTGGTAGGTATCGAATTTTTTGAAGTCATAACTGGCCAAGATGTCATTGAAGCGGGTCTTGAAGATGTCCAACAAGTCAACCAAATATTTGTAGTAGAAAACGATGAAATCCTTCTTGACCATTGTGATATCTTTGTCCAAGAATGTTTTGCTGCCACCCATCATCAAGGTTTTGTAGTCATATTTGTCTGAATAATAGTCCTTGCCATAATATCCGGTCATTGGGTATTTTTCATAACCCTCATAACTCCATGGATAGTATGGGACTGCAGATGCAGCGGCAATTACGGCGAATAAAATAAAAAATTTCATTTTTTTCTTCTTCTGATTTCGTCTTCTATTTGATCCAAGTCACAAAAATGCACTGAATGAAATTCAAATAATTTATTAGTGTTTTTATACCTGTTGAAACGTACGAGAATCACTCAATTGATAAGGATTCAATGTCTGGTGCCAACCACGACCTATCAACATTGAAATATTTTTTTTATTCGATAACAAACCGAATTGTTGCAGAAAAAACAACCTTTCTATGACATTATTTTTATTTTTTGACTATGCAATTCTTATCGAATATTTTTTAACTTTATTGATTTTATGACAAAATTAATTTTAAATTACCTAAAATAATTAGATTCACACAAAACACGTTCATTTTGTATTTTAATTTTAATGAAATAATTACTCATAATCAGTTTTGTATCTGATTTCAATGTAAAAAAAATAAAAGGCAAAAATTTAATGTTAGTTTTAAAATGAATATCTCTGAAGTAGCAGCACAACTCATTTATATCATTTCTATAATTTTTTTAATTGCTGGCCAACAATTCATGAAAGCAAAAATTAAAAATTTAAAATGTGAGCACGTAAATCCACAAATTTATAACGCAACACTCGAATGTTCCATCAAAGCAACAAGAAATGGAAATGGCATCACAAATGTCCGATACAATTATGGAATTCCCGCAAATGATGTGTGGGTTAATGGAATTGTTTCGTATAAATTTCCAACTGGAACTCAGTATCTTCCATTTAATGCTAATTTTGATATTAATGTTTGTGAGACAATGATCAAAAATCTAACTTTGTTCGGATTCTCGAAATTTGTCAGAGTTAGTTTTATGAAAAATGTACCAACACTCGTACACAAATGTCCATATTACGGTGACGAAGGATTAAAAGATGCAGATATCAATCAAATTATGGCAGATGCACTTCCACATGTCATACCAACGGGTTTCTATAAAATTCAGCTAAGATTCCATTTGACAAATAATGAAACTTTTTTAAATGTATTTCTTTTCATGTTAATTGATGCAGAAGATCCACTTAAAGCAATGACCATGGGAAAATGAAATAAAAAATACCTCTTTTTTAACCAATTATCGAAATTTTTACAAATGTTGCATTTTAACGCGCGCTTTATGCATGGTATAACTCCTTATAATTTACGTATGTGTATAGATAGCGGAAAAATTATAACGCGCTCTGTACGTAAATTATAAGGAATTATTCCATGCGTAAAGTACTACTAAGAATTATAATTGAACAATTACTCAAATAAAATTTTAATATCAAAGTCAATAACATCAGATTCATTTCAATTTCCAGTTTAGTACCAAAATGAGTCTTTTCAATTCAACAACAATAATCATATTTTTCATATCAGTACATTTTTTAATTACTGATCAGCGATTTGTTTCAACTAAAATTAACAATTTAAAATGTGAACACGTAAATCCAAAAATTTATAATGGCACAGTCAAATGTTCAATTAAGGCAAGACGAAATTTGTCTTATGTGACAAATGTTCGTTACAATTTCGGAATTTTAGCACGCGATATTTGGGTACAAGGACTAATAACTTATAAATTTCCAACTGGTAGTCACTATTTACCATATATGGGTGCTTTTGATATTGATGTTTGTGAGACACTGGGAAAAAATCTTACTATAACTGGTTTTGCAAAGCTATTCAGAAAAAGTTTGGACAAAAATACACCAACTCTAATGCACAAGTGTCCGTATTCCGGTGAAGAAGGGTTTATCAATGGCGATGTTGATAAAATTACTGGAGAAACACTTCCACAAATCGTTCCAACTGGATTTTATAAATTACAATTAAGATTTCACTTGAAAAACAATGAAACTTTTTTGAATGTATTTGTTTATGTATTTATTGATTCAACTGATCCAATAAAGGCGATGATTATGGGAAAGTAATCGAATTCTATCCAAAACTCGTATATTTAACCATAAAATGTCCAGAAAATGTCATTTTCCTACCACATTTAAATTTTTTTCAAAATAATATTTAATTTTTTCCTTGCATTTCAAACCGAAATATTAATATAAATGAAATTTTTAAATTAAATGCTAAATAATTCATTTTTATTATTTCTATTTTCATGTAATTTTATCAAATCATCTTGCAACATCGTACATTAATGCATCATTTTTGAAATAGAACACAATTTTGTGAAAAATTTATTGTACCACGTACTACGGCAGCTGGCAAATATATTTCATTGTATCGCAAAATTCGTGATGGTGGTTATTACATTCATCCAATATCGACAACAACAGCACAAACAAAAACAACAACAATAATCAGCAAAAATACTGGGATGAATAATCAAATTGAGTTGTAGCATCAACACACCACCTGCATTGCATCATCAAAGTAATTTTAGTATTTATTTATTTTTTTTTTATTTTAGATAAGAAACCACACAAATGTAATAAGAGCTAAACTTTTAGATATTTTGACATATTTTTCATACAAAATTGTACACTCGAATGAAAATTTGAATGGATTCCGAAAATAAAGAACCACATTTTAGTCTATTTTGTATGTAAACAGCACACAAAATATGAGTTATCATTCAAATAAACAGGATAATTATCAGTTTGAACACTTTAATCATCGAGCTTTGTAAATTATTTTGAATCAGTGATGATCGAATTAGTATCCCATACAAAAATAAATAAATAAAAAATATTTCATTTGATATTTTTCAATTTTATAAAAGTATTACAAAACAAGATAATTCCTTAGAGCATTTCAAATTATTTATTATTGTTGTTGAAGTTGTTAGTATTGGTAAAACAAATTGTACATTTTATAATATTTTTTGAATTTTAGCAACAATAAAGGTAAAACTATACAGATTATCATCAATAGGATGTCCAACATGATGAAGAATAAAACTTTTTTAAGGTGAGCCATGATTGACATTTTTAAAGTACCAAAGATTATCAATATTTGTTCGCTTCGGAGTCAGAAAGTATTCAGTTCATTTATAACACAGAAGACTAAGTACATAGAAGGATGGAACAAATAGAGAAACACTTGAAAAAAAAGTTGAAAATCAATAAGCAAGAAATTCATGAATGCAAAGAATTGCTTGTAACTTTTGTAGAAAAGAATCAGGCTTTGAAACTCAAGGAAGAGAAGTTTGAAACTGTGCTTGGGTTATAAAGAGAGAGCCGAAGAAAGAAACGGCGCAGAGAGAGCAGCCCACATCATCAATTTAAATGGAATAGTAGATCGCCAGTGCCAGGAGAAAATCTATGGATGCTGGCCAACTTAGTTCCCGTAAAAATGGACATTGGTGAAAGTGGTGAAGATCTTGAAAACCCCGACAAAGCCATCGTGGATAAAATTAATGAAGTCCTGTAATTTTAACGTATTTAATAAATAATGTTTTTCACCTTTGGCCTTTCAGGACTTGGCACCAACTCATACGTGTGTATGGATACTCTGTAGAGCTATACGGTAGTAGATTTTCGTTTCCGTACTTCAAATTCATTTAAAAATATATTTTTCGATGTACTTTGGGCGACATATTCCCAAATTTGCTGGTGACTTAGGATTCTGGAGGTCAAATTTTCATAAAATGGCCACCCTATTTTTCATATCTCACTCCAATAATAGAAAATTTCTATACCAATCACATTTCAATAGCTATCATATTCCTCGACATACTCCAGATAAATGATTCATCTTATGAAATAAATAATAAATTCGATCATTGTTTGTTGGTGTTGTTGTTGTTTTTATGTTGTTATCAGATGTGGAAATTATTGCACCAAGAGAAACAATATAAATTTATTTATTGTCAGTTTACAGTTGTTACAATAAAATGTATTGAAAACATTTTTACACCAACATTCTTTTATGATTAATCCGGTTTGAATGAAACATTGTTGGAAATCTTCTGGGAAATCTATTTGAAACATTTTATTATTTAGATAAATTTAGAAAAAATTTTAGAAAAAAAAAAAATAATTCAAATTAAATATTCATCAAAAATGGACAGCTTATTGATTTTTTGTTCAAAATGTTTTAAATAGATTTAAAGGGGCTTTAAGGGTAAGGAATATGATAATTTTTTTTTAGTCAATACAGTTCCAATCACAATACTTCATAGCATTGTTCCAATAAAGCCCTGTTTGACAACTCTGAATGTAAGGTGGATATCCCTCGTAAGCACACTGATAGTATTTCGAACAGTCTGCAGGATATTTAAATAAACCAACTGATGAACAAATTTCAATTGTTCCACTTCCACTTCCTCCACCTCCAGACGATGAAGTTGTGGTTGTTGTTTTGGTGGTTGTAGGTTCTTGTGGTGGTGGAGCTGATGTTGTAACAGACCCTGATATCGTAAATGTGCAATCAACCTGGAAATTGTTATGCAATTACAGTTCAATACGTGAAATTGAATTAAAATGCAGAAAATTTTACATTGCGTCCAACTGCATTGTTGATAGCCCTCATTAGAGGGAATGCACATGACGAGCATGCACCAGTTTGATCATCTTTTTCCAAAGACCATACCATAACACCTCCCAAATTGTTTGTATTGACCAAACTTGCTTTATTTTTAACACTCACTGTATCTTCATATGAGATCCAAAGTCCATTTCCATACATGTAGGGTGTCCATTGAGGTGACGTTCCAGAAACTCTTGTCATACCCGATAACGAACAAATCTGAAAAGGAAATTTAAAGTTGAAATTTAACAATATTTTAATCTCATTTCATTTCATGCCTGATTATATGAAGGTGTCGTTCCAGTACTTGGCCATTGAGTGGAATAACTTGCTCCAACACTGTTAGATCCAGATGTCACATATGCATTTCCATACAATGGCAATCCCAAAATAAGTTTCGTTGATGGTACACTACTAAAGATACGAAGACTATTTTTAATGGAATCCCGTCCAGCTTCATCATCTAATGGTGCATTGAAGTAAAGTCCAAAACTCCGGTCCCATTCAGCATTTGCATGGAAATCGTAGGTCATGAGTTTAACGTAATCAACAACTCTGAATTAAATTGAATAATTTAAAATGAATGTTAAATGAAATTAATTTTAATTGTATTACGCTCCAACACCAGCCACATCCAATCCACCGGAATTTACGGCCCACCAATTTGAGGCACCAACAGCGACTGTTAGAAGATATCCAGCAGGACCTAATTTTGCTTTCACTGCTTTGAGTAAAAGGACGAAATTTGCACGATCACTTGAGGAGGGAAATTCCCAATCAACATCAATTCCACTTAAACCATATTGTTTACATGTATTGAGACATGAATTGGCAAAAGCGTCCCGAAGTGATACACTTTTGGATATTGCTGCGAAATTTTGTAATGACTGCCAATCGGCAGCTCCCCCAATTGAGAGGAGCATTTTTGGAGCTACAGCTGTTCCTTTGTACTTGAGGAAGTTCGATAAGTCTAAAATTTGATCAATTTACGTTGAAAATCATTTGAAACATTAAATGATATCCTTACTAGGAACTTTTGAGGCTAAAATTTGACCATTTGAATCAACTGCAGCAAAAGCCAAATCTATCATCGTACAAATATTTGGTTTGATTGATGATACGAGTTGATATCCAGCAGCTGAACTTGTGTCAACATAACACACAACTTCCTCTAAAATAAAATTTTACACAAATTTCACTTAATTTTATCATCACACTCAAAACGAAGTATCCTTACTTCCATCGATGCTTGCAAAAGCACTGACTAAAATCGTCAATGCAAATATGAGAAATTTCATTTTATTTTTTTTTTAATTTCAAATCACATTAAAAACAAAACTGAGCGTATTTGAAACAAATTTACTCCTTTTTATACATGGGAGTGTCATTTTTTTTTTAATTTGTTTATGATAAAACGCTTATTGTTATAACTCTTATCGAATTATTTTAAATTGTTGTTTATTCAATTCATTTTTTTATCTATTCCTCTAATTGAGCAATAAATTTGACTAAACAAAGTTGATATGACAATTTTCGCGTTAAATATGCACAAAAAATTCCAAAATTATTTGAATTGAAATCAAGACTGAAATTGCTCCAAAGTGCAAGACCAAATATGACTCTTATCTATTTAAAAATGTGTAATAAAAATGTATAAATAAAAATTATAACTTTTTCTAAGAGATTGCACATGAATCACTTGAAAGATTACAAAATTGTATAAATTTCACGTCATGACGCGTCATTTAAAGGTAAACTTTGATAAGCCCCCTCGATTGTGTCCTCAATTTTAACTGGAAATTTCTTTCCCTTGTATATTTATTTATTTTTTATCTTGAAATCACTTTCCATTTCTTTTTATTATTATTATTATGCCTGTCGCACCGATGAGAACAACAAAAGACATAAAATCTTATCATTTTTTTGCAGCAACTTTTTATGAATGAAATTTATTGCAAACATTTGATGCGCTACATACATAGACGATTAGTATCATGATAAGATAAGAAAAAATGAGAATAAGTAGGCAATTAATCAAAGCGTGGAAGTAGTTAAATGTAAATATTTTGATCGACTTTGACTTTTACAATTACAATGAGCTCAATTCAATGTAAAAAGTGGTACAAAAAAACGTTATTTGAATTTTTATAACTGAAAAGAAGATAAAATTTTTGAATGTCAACACATTTTTCTGAAAACAGCAAAAAAAATTAGATTAAAATTTTTAAAGGATTCAATGAAACTGGAAAAACAAGAAGTGAGATAATCCAATTTTCTTAAATAACCGCCTTTTTCTAATTACAAAATTAAATAAATCCTGTTGAGGTAGGATAAAAATGGGATAAAACCAATAAAATTAAATACTTGAACTAAATTCGTTTTTTGTTCGTCTTTTTTGTTTGATAAAATGTAAAATTTTTTACCAATTGGGATTGATTTCGGCACTAGACTGAAGCTATCAACGACCTTGGCAGCCTTGAGTAGGGGTTTTTTCTGACCCCCTGAGCCCTCCCCGACTCGTTCCGGGTGTCATCATCGACTTTTACCCTGACTTTTATTTTTTTGCTGTTTTTCACCTTTTTCTCTGTGTAAATCACAAAATCAGCTCTCAGCGCTCTCTGGAGAGTCTAATTGAACAACCCAGATACAAGTGTCTGTATTTTTTCATTCTCTATCGATCGTGAAAAATTTAACATGGGCAAAGTAGTTGATGAGTATACAGATCGATAGAGAATGAAAAAATACAGACACTTGTATCTGGGTTTTTTAATTGAACCCTCCAGAGGGCGTTGAGAGCTGATTTTGAGATTTACACGGAGAAAAGAGTTAAAAAACAGCAAAAAAATAAAAGTCAGGGTAAAAGTCGTTACCGGAACCCGGAACATGTCGGGGAGGGCCCTTGGAGTCAGAAATACCCCTCCGCAAGGCTGCAAAGGTCGTTGATAACTTCAGTCTTGTGATTTCGCCAGGGTCCAGGACCCTAAGGCTCAGGCTCAATACTGCTTTTAAGGGCTTCAAACCCTGAAATGACTCTTAACATCCAATTTAATGACGTTACAAAGATATTCAATGTCCTTTTACAGGTCTTTCAGACTCCAATTCATTTTAAGTGAGTAGCAATGGAAAAAAAAACTTTACAGTGTAAGTTGAAAACGGTCCGTAGTTAAAAGTAATTTGGACCCGCAAACGGAGATACGGACGGTTACAAGTTGTGTATGAATCACATTTTTATCGCATTTCATTTTATTTTGGAGCCCACACTTGCTTTGTGGGGTGGTTTGCGGTGCGTTTTCAACTTACAGTGTATAATACAATGTCATTTGATTCCTTTCACATATGGTACTATTTTGATAAATAAAAAATTAAAATCACAGATAAATGAAAGTACGAAAATCCAATATGTGAAAATAGAAAAATGGAAAAGGACCAAACAAAATTTTAATTCCTTTTATATTCAACTCCCTTTTTTATTATTTTTATAACTTTTATTTGCTTTTTCTTTAATTTTTTTCCATTTTCAGATTATTCCTTCCTTGTATCTCAATAAATTTCAAATGTATGACTCAATATATCAATATATAGCTTTTTCACCCGTCGTCATCATCATCGAATTAATTTTATTATATTGACTGAGTAATATTGAATTTTATCAGTTTATTGCAGTAATAAAAATTTTAAAGACCTTTTTTTGTGTGTGTGTCATGGTACAATTCCATTCAACATTCTAGGAACCCATTATTTTTATTATATTTCAATGTATATTTGTGTGTTAAATGATGTCAGATTTTGGCTTGGAAAAATAAGTTCAAACTAGAAAACGATGTGTTTTGCCATATAAATTTATTATACTTTGTTTATATTCATATTGAACTTTAACAAAAAAATATGAGAGAGAGACACAACAATAAATAAATAAATAAACGATGCATGAATTTTGTGGAAATTTAGAGATAAAACACATATTCACACATTTATTTGTGTGCTTTCATGCATCAATTCATAAAAGCTTCTGTCTTTTGTCGTAAATATTGAGACACTTTCGAACACATCGAAGCCATTCTTTATTTTGAATATTGCTTTTAGTAGAAGTAAAATGTAAATTATGTGCAATTGTGACTTATTTATATTTATTGTTTATTTTAAACAAAAAAAAAAGAAAAAATATTATAAAATCGGGATATAAGCCAAAAAATTTTAACATTGAAACACAACAAAATAAAGTAAAATTACATTTTATTGAAAGAAAATATAAGAAAATTTTCTTTACACATTTATTTTCCTTTAAATTTTATGAAGGGTGAACATTTTTTCGAAATTTTATCTTTTGATCCCATATTCAACTAAAATTTTTGGATCATCCTAACATTCAACTACAAGCCAAAAAAAAAGTTGGTACAACGAAAAAAACGACAATAACAATAGATTTTGGTTAAATTTTATGCAACACAAATTCACTGGTTCACTATTTCTGTGAATAACACAACACAAAAACAATGTAAATTTTACAGAAAAATACACCAATATTAGCCAAGTCATGCACACAAATTGTAACATTGGATTATTATTCTATTGAACAACAGATTTCATCACATTAACTCACACAGTTGGAAAAACAACAAAATTAAGCATTCATGTGAGAGATGCATTTCTTGTATCGGGAAAATCAGTGGAATTTCAGAAAGAAAAAAAAATTGAGGATTTGATATTACGGCAACATTTATTGCATATGCGCTAGGAGTAAAATAACGGATTAACTTTAAATTCAAAACTGATCGCACGTGGATCTAAAAAAAATAACTGATATTTTTATGAAATGTTTCAAGCCGATTTTTATTTCATTCAAAATTTCTACGCAACTCTACTGCAAGCTGGTGCACGTCCAATTGCTGAATTGAGGGCTTTCAATAGAGGCCATTTGCATGAAGAGCATACGCCATCATAGTCATCGTGATGAATTGACCAAACCATGACACCACCAAGATTGTACTGAACAGCGAGTTTTCCTTTATCAATGATACTTTGCTCATCTTCGTACGTTATCCATGAATAGCCCTTATACATGTAAGGACACAATGCCGTAATATCACGTTTTTTCGTCCATGTTGAATCTACCAATTTTTTACAATACAAATTGTAACCTGGTTTATGTCCGTATTCTGATTGCAATCCAACGACAAAAGGAGATCTTGGTGCATTTCTAGCTGGATCGACTAATTCATAAATACGTGAATAGAATGGAGCTCCAATTGTAAGTTTACTTGCAGGTGCACCACCTTGCAACCAATAAGTTATTCCCAGATCTGAAGTATCACCAGCACTGGCCTTCACTGGAGCATTAAAAAACACACCAAAATCCTTGTCCCATGCAGCATCCATGTGCAAATCATATGCCATCAAATTAATGAAATCAACATTTCTAGCGACACCTGGAATATCATACACATTATTTGTGACAACAAGCCATTTTCCGACACTCACAGCTGCAGTAAGGAGATATGCAGTTCCAAACTTATTCCGAATCTCTTGAAGTAAGGCTACGAAATTTGCACGATCATCTTTATCTGGAAACTCCCAGTCAATATCAATGCCATCTAATCCATTGTTTCGGACAACATTCAAACAATTTTGGGCAAATGTTGCACGTCCTGTTGCTGTGGCGGCAACAGTTTTAAATGCGGATTTCACGGCGCCACCAATTGCAAGTAACAATTTCGATGTTGGTGTCTTTAATTTCTTATAATTTTCAATGTTTTTTGGGACTCCAATATTTCCACTTGCATCAACAGTACCAAAAGATACCATAAACATGGTACAAAGGCTTGTATCTACTTTTGATGTGATATCTGGACCATATTCTGGGATGTAACAAACGACTTGTTCTTAAATTGAAATTTAAAATGAGTAAATCAAAATGATATTTTCAATGAAATATGCACTTACTCGCGTCGATATATGTCACGAAGAGCAGCAAAGCCCCGATGATGAAAAGAAGTTTCATTTTTTTCGTCTCCAACCACACAGTTCAAGTACAGAATCTAAACTAATTGTTTTTGAAATCAAATTTGGCTTTATATAGATAAGTTATCAATCAAATCGCAGGAAACCCCGATAATTGTCAAATCATTCACAGGTGCATGACTGTATGTCTTGATAACTTATCATTTACTAATTTTGAGATTAATGGATCTTAAAATATCAAATTGTGATTGCATACATTTAGGCGATTTTCCTTTAAATGAAATTTTTCATGAGAGACTTTTCAAGTCAATCTCTTTTCACTTCGTTTTTATGGCACATATAAATTCAATTCTCCGAAGTTTAAACGAAAATTGTATTTTCAATACAAAAATTTTAATTTTCAATTCAAATATTAGCATTGACTTTGACAAAGTTATTCAAATACAGATCACATTAAAATGGTAATGCTGAGTTTTTTTTTTCACTTACATCATGAAAGGAAAAAAATTGGAATAATCTAAAATTTCAATGTATGTGCTATGATGAGAAAAAGTGTTGGTAGAGATAAGTGGATTCTTGTGAAAACACACAAGTGAACAAAAACAAGTTATTTACAAATCGTGGCAACAAACACATTTTCTTTTTTATTCCCTTTCATACACACACACATACACACACAAATAAGCTCATCTATGTTCCTTGTTGTTTTATTTATTTACTTCACTAATATAAATAATATTTGTTTGATATAAGATTTCCTTTTTTTCATCTCTCGCGTTTTACATTCCGCCTTATTGTAACTTACACAAAAGATGAAGAATCCAAGTGATAAGAAAAAAAAATAAATATAAATATAAACGCGCCTTTATTTATGAGATTGTTCTTTGACATGGAAATAACATCAACAAAATTCAATTTAAATCTTTTTCACTTCAGTTTTTTTTATGTATACTTATCATTTTGCTTCTTCATTTCATAGTCAATCTTTTGATGCTTTTAGTGGGATATTTAATGGAAATGTGCGTGTTTTTAAACCACCTTCCAATTAAATTAGGCTATCTTAAGGTTATTCCTTTAATGGTCGAGTTTGGACTCAAATTTTATCTTAAAACTCTTCATCTCATTCCGAATGCACTTTTGCTTGAAGTTAAAGGTAAATTTTTGTTAAAATTTTTATTTTTTTTGTAACGAGAAAAGTAATTCGAGAATCAGAAAGAAAAATTCATAACTTTTTCGATTAAAAATCATATTAAAATTCATCATGGATTTTATACGATTTCCACAAAAGTGAAAATATTGCGTGGATTTTTTTTTTAAAGCTAAAAGAAACCTTCAAATATTCAGTTCAAATAAAATAATCTGTTTTGGACGAAAAAAAAATTAGCAAACACGTCAATTTACTTTAAACTAAATAAAATAGGACAAAAAATGAATTAAATGAATTAAATTAAAATATTCAATAAAATTGTCAATTTTTTCCAACACATGCCATTTTTTATGCCAAAAAATAGATTAAACAGTTGTGCAATGAATTTTTTTCTTGATGTTTACTTATTTTAGTTTGGAAATTTTTATATTTTGAAAATAGCTATACTCAAAAGCATGATTTGAATACTAAAATGATTTCCTTATGATTTTCCAATGCCCTTTAATAATCAAAATATTTGGTGTTAAAAAGAGAGCATGGAAAAGTTTGTTAGAAAATTTAAGGTTTGAAAAGCTCTATGTTCCTGTGACGTGGGTCAGTGATTTTGACCACCTAACAATCTATTAAGGGTGATCCTTACACTAAGGAAAGCCTTACAAAACGTTTTTACATCATTACATGTCTCATACAGTAAACCTTTGTTTATAACTGATTAGGCGACTTTTTACTTCTCCAAAGATGCAATAAAATGGTAAAATTGAAATTAAATCGAAAACATCAAAACAACCTGAACCCTCCCTTGGTACCTGAGATCCACCCTAATTAAAATGGCGGGGAATCATAATATAGAGAATTGCAAAAAGTGGTTAATAAGTGAAAATGAGAATCATTTGAAATATTTTTGGCGTAAAGAGTCAAATAAGTTGGGGATTGTGACTGTACAACGTTTGATGGGCTCCATTAAAAACAAAGCGCGCACGTTGATCAGTGGACATCATTGAGAGAATTTAAATAATTAAATTTTTATTACTTAAACCAATCATATTTTGAATAATGAAAAGTTTTCATCAATTTATTCTTATTTAAAATGAAAATATAAAATCGTTATTTAACTTCTTCAAAATATATGAATTTACTTTCATAGAAACGCGCAATTTTTTATGACAAAAAAAAACAAAACACTTGTTAACATTTACTTTTTCTGGATAACTAAAATTTAAGGCACAAAAAACGAGAAAAACAAATAAAATATCAATAAAATTTTAGTATAAAATGAGAAAAATTAGCAAAGAAAAGTATCAGTTTTGTATTATCACTTAAAAGGTGATAACAATAATTAACTTAAAAAAAAAATTTTCAAAAAAATCAATGAAGCTTTTCATTGCTTTAACTGTATTACTGGCTTTTGCTCCAGATATTCAAGCAAGTATGTATTTAATTTTATTTATTTTAATTAAACAGTAATAATTTAATTTATTTTCCCCTCAAACAGAGGAAGTCGTTTGTTACATTCCAACATACGATCCTATGGTGGCTGGTATTGCCGATACTTCGCTTTGTACTCAATTTTTGATCGCTTTCGGCATTCCAACAGCTGACGGCGGTATTACATATCCTGATTTGTCTCCATTTAAGAGATTAAAGACACCTAATTGAAAATTGTTGTTAGCAATCGGTGGAGCTGATAAAGTCTCTGACAAAAATTTTCCTCTACTTGCAGCTAACCATCGTGGAGGCTTTGCTCAAAATTGTTTAAATATTATTCGAAATGAGGGTTTAGATGGAGTTGATATTGATTGGGAATATCCCAAAGAAGATACACAAAATAAAACTAATTTTGTTTTATTGATGCAAGAATTGAGAAACAAGTAAGTTTATTATTTTATACAAACATTTTAAAAACCTCTTTAATCTTTAACTTTATAGATTGGGATCTAATTATATTCTGTCAACTGCTGTTGCAATTGGAGCTTGGCGTGTTGAGAAATCTTATGATATTCCTGCGCTTACACCTCTTGTTAATTATTTCAACTTAATGGCCTATGATTTTCATGCAGATGATGGAAGTTGGGATTTGGATTGGAGTGTACCTGGTGAAACCAAACCACATTACGGTGTGTCTTTTAATGCTCCGGTTAATGGACCTGGTGACACTGTTGAAAGTGGAATTAAGCTTTTCCGTGAAACATTCAATGTACCAGCAAATAAACTCAATCTTGGAGTTCCGTTTTACGCAAGAGTTTATAAATTAAAAAATGCCTGGAATACTGCTCCAAGATCTGAATGTTATCTAGATAATCAAGAAAATTTTAAAGATACTTATATGCCAAGTTATAATGATTATTGTGCTGCTCTTACAAACTCTGCCTACACGAAAGTTCGAGATCCAACTACTTTGGCACCGTACATGTACAACAGCAGTGGTTTTTGGATTTCATATGAAGATCAAAGAAGTATCACTGTTAAGGCCAATCTCGCCAATAAATATGAACTTGGTGGAGTTATGCTCTGGGCTTTGAATCAAGATGACTTTGATGGAAGTTGTGGAAATTATTGCCAATGGTCTTTGTTGAAAACTCTCAATTATGTAGTTGGACGAAAAACTTCTTATTGCTACGGACCTCCACAAAGAACCACGTGTCCTTCTACAGGCTATTTTGCAGATCCAACTGATTGTCGTAAGGCTTATGTTTGTAATGGAGCAGGACAAGCACCGATTCAAGGTTGGTGTAACGAACCTTTTTTCTTTTCTGAAGCTGGACAAAATTGTGTTCCTGAATGCCAAGCAAAGTTTACTAACTAATTGATAGAAAGATTGAAAGATATAAATGAACACTTTATCACATGTAGCTTTTCTTATCTTTCAGACAAAAGTGTACACTTTTACTGCATACTTTTTATTTTTATTCAAATAAAGTTTAAATTCACGCACATGATAATCATATAAATATGTTATGGCACTCATTTAATGCAAATTACGTGTTATTTATGAAGGAAATATAATCTAAGTGAGTGTTTTCTTTTATTTTCGACTTATGATTCAATTAATTTTTTTTTTTCAAGATTTGGTCCCAATCTTAATACTTATTGGCTTACTACTGCTGTTTGAGCGTCTAAGGAACATTTTGAAATATCTTATGATCTCGTGCAACTCAGAAATTATGTCACTGTTTTCATTTTAATGACTTATGACTTTTATTCTGATGCAAATTGTTGGAACATATCCAGTAGTATTTTATTGCCCATATAATAAATATTTTAATCCTACTACTAAAGCAAGTGATTCATATTCATGTACCCCAGTCATCAATGCTAATCAATGAAACTATAAAATTATATTAACGGTTTAATAACACTATTTTAGTGCACTTGGAGATTTTGATCAAAAAATTTTTCTTGTTTTTTTAGGTTTTCATGATTTAATTGTGAATAATAAACGATTGCGGCTCGATTTTCGCCAATTTGTAGAATAGTGTAATTACAGTATTCCCTGTCTACTTTGCACACTGTAATTTGCAAAACCTTGTAATTTGCAGTCGATGAATTTGACAATTCTGTAATTTGCGAACTTAGCAAAATATAGAGATGCCATGTTAATACATTTTTTCTTACCTCGAACACATCGAGAGATTAACAGATTTAAAAGAAATGAAATAAATCCCTAAATTTTTAATCTGTTACATTAAAATACAAAATTTCAATTATTATCTTTTTTCTTATATGAGGATAAAAAATTATTATTTATTTTCTTCATAACAAATGTATTTGATTAACACATTTTTTTTCATAGAAACGCGCAATTTTTTATAGCAAAAAAAAAATAAAACACTTGTTAACATTTACTTTTTCTGGATAACTAAAATTTTAGGTACAAAAACGAGAAAGACAAATAAAATATCAATCAAATTTTAGTATAAAATGAGAAATAATTAGCTAAGAAAAGTATCAGTTTTGTGTTATCATTTAAAAGGTGATATCAATAATTAAATTAAAAAAAAATAATGAAGCTTATTATTGCTTTAAGTGTATTACTGGCTTTTGTTCCAGATATTCAAGCGAGTAAGAATTTAATTTTATTTATTTTAATTAAACAGTAATAATTTAATTTATTTTCCCCTCAAACAGAGGAAGTCGTTTGTTACATTCCAACATGGGATCCTAAAGTGGCTGGTGTTGCAGATACTTCACTTTGTACTCAATTTTTAATATCGTTTGGTATTCCATTGCCTGATGGAAGTATCCGATATCCTCATTTGACCCCATTTAAGAGATTAAGGACTCCGAATTCAAAATTGTTGCTGGCAATTGGTGGAGCTGATTGGGAATCTGCACAAAATTTTCCACAACTTGCAGCCAACCATCGTGGAGGCTTTGCTCAGAATTGTTTAAATATAATTCGTAATGAGGGCTTAGATGGAGTGGACATTGATTGGGAATATCCAAGAGAAAACTATCCACAGGACAAGACTAATTTTGTATTGTTGATGCAAGAATTGAGAAATAAGTGAGTTATATACAGAATATTTCAGAACTAAATTTAATTTTAAACAACTTTTTAGATTTGGATCAAATTACATTCTTTCAACTGCTGTTGCAACTGGACCTTGGCGCGTTGAGAAGTCTTATGACCTTGCTGCACTCACACCTCTTGTTAATTATTTCAACTTAATGACCTACGATTATCATTCTGATGCATCTTGGGATCAAGACTGGTCGCAAGCGAGTGCTCCTCATTATGGCGTTTACTTTAACGCTCCGGTGAATGGACCAGGCGACACTGTTGAAAGTGGAATTAAGCTTTACCGTGAAACATTTAATGTTCCAGAAAGTAAACTTAATCTTGGCGTTCCATTTTATGGAAGAGTTTATAAATTGAAAAATTCCTATAATACTGCACCAAGATCTGAATGTGTTCTTGGGAATCAAGTTAAACCAAATTATATGCCAAGTTACAATGATTATTGTGCAGCTCTTACAAACTCTGTATACACGAAAATTCGAGATTCAACCACTTTGGCACCATACATGTACAACAGCAGTGGATTTTGGATTTCATATGAAGATCAAAGAAGTATCACTGTAAAGGCCAATCTGGCTAACAAATACAATCTCGGAGGTGTTATGCTCTGGGCTTTGAATTATGATGACTTTGATGGAAGTTGTGGAAATAATTGCCAATGGTCTTTGTTAAAAACACTCAATTATGTTGTTGGGCGCCAAACTTCTTATTGTAACGGACCTCCACAGAGAACCACGTGTCCTTCGGCAGGCTATTTTGCAGATCCAACTGATTGTCGTAAGGCTTATGTTTGCAATGGAGCAGGACAAGCACCAGTTCAAGGTTGGTGTTCGGAACCTTATTTCTTTACTGAAGCTGGACAAGGTTGTAGTCTCGAATGTCAAGCAAAGTTTACAAACTAATAAATAGAAAGATTAACAGATAAAAAGAAAAAAACTTATCTTTCAGACAAAAGTTTACACTTTAACTGCATACTTTTTATTTCTATTCAAATAAAGTTTTAGATTCACGCACTTCATGATAATCATATAAATATGTGTTTTTTATTCTTTTAAAAGTAAATTTACCTTCCTTGAAATGCGTACGCGTGCTATATCTTATCAGTTTTGGCATGAGGTGAAGATGATGAAGATCAAAATTTTCGAAGATTTATTTTATCACTTTAAATAAACTAAGTTAATTCACTTTTACACACTTTTTAGTTTTATTATCATAATAAAACATTAAAATCACAAAAAAAATTGTATATAAATCGCACATCTTCTGAAGAAAATTCATTACATTCTTGTTTTTGAAAGTGTTAAAAATAAAGAAAAAAGTGTTCAATGTTGAAATTAATTTTTGCCATTTTCATTGTGGCTGCTTCTGTTCCAAGGAGTCATAGCAGTAATTACTAAGATTTTTTTTTTTGAATTTTTGAAACTTAAAGTAAAATTTTTTCTTTTGAATAGAGAATGTAGTTTGTTATATTCCAACATGGAATTCAGTCGCAAGTTTTGCTGATCCGTCATTGTGTACCCATTTTTTGATATCTTTTGGCATTCCAAAGCCTGACGGCAGTATCACATATGAAAACTTAAGTGAATTTAAGAGATTGAAGACAACAACTTCAAAACTTTTGTTAGCAATTGGAGGTGCTGATGCCGAATCTGCAGCTAATTTTCCAGAGGTTGCTGCTAACCAACGTGAGGCATTTTCCACCAATATTTTGAATATTATTCGTAATGAACGATTAGATGGAGTTGACATTGATTGGGAGTATCCATCAACTCCAGAAGATAAGGAAAATTTCGTTTTATTGATGGAAGCTTTGAGAACAAAGTAAGAAATAACATTTAAATTCTCATAAAATTAATATATTTTTTTTTTCAAATTTAAGACTTGGAAGTCAATATCTTCTTACAACTGCTGTAGCAACGACGCCACAACGTGTAGAAGAAGCCTATGACCTAGAACGACTTACACCTGTTGTTGATTTTTTCAATTTAATGACTTATGACTTTCATTCTGACGAGTCTTGGGATGAAGATTGGACTCAAGAAGGACCAAGACCACATTACGGTACTTATTTCAATGCCCCTGTAATTGGTCCAGGAAATAATGTTGAAGATGGAATTAGACTTTATCTATATGACAAAAATATACCAGCAAAAAAATTAAATGTTGGAGTTCCGTTCTATGCTAGAGTATACAAACTGCTTGATCCATCTAAAAATCTCCCGAGATCAGAGTGTGAAATTGGAAACCAATTAAATGATAATTTTAAGCCTGGTTACAATGAGTTTTGTTCCGCTCTTACAAACCCTGCATACACAAAAATTCGAGATTCAACTACTTTGGCACCATACATGTACAACAGCAGTGGTTTTTGGATTTCACATGAAGATCAACGAAGTATCTCTGTAAAGGCTAATCTTGCTAACAAATATAATCTCGGCGGAGTTATGCTCTGGGCGTTGAATCAAGATGATTATGAGGGAAATTGCGGAAAATCTTGCACCTGGTCATTACTAAAGACACTCAATTATGTGGTTGGACGTGAAACATCTTATTGTTTTGGACCACCAACAATCACCACATGTTCATCCACTGGAATTTTCGCAAATCCTTACAATTGTAAAAATATGTACGTTTGTGAAAGAGTTGGGCAATTACCAATCAAAGGATCATGCCCAAACAATTATTTCTTTTATGAAGTCGAACAAAGATGTCTTTACATATCATGTATTCCAAAATTCACTTATGTATGAAGATAAAATTGATAATAAAAAGTATTATTTGTATATTTCCACATGTCATTTTTTTATAGCAAAAAAAATTCAAAACACTTGATAAATAATTTTTTTCTTAAAGTTTACTTTTTCTGGTCCAAAAATTTTTAATAAACGAATTTAAACATGTCACCGTCGATATTCACTATAAAAAAAGCGCGTGATCTGAAGATGATTTCAACGTGGCACTGAATAGACTTCAAATAAGCTAAAGTTAAAAATTATTTTGAGTAAGGAAAATCGAATCTTTTTTAAAATTGAAGGGTTCTAAGGAAATTTTTAATAAATAAGTATTTATCTTCCTACCAGATTCGAAATCATTTAATTGAAGTCAAGTCTGATTTCATCAAAATTGCTTGGATTTTCCTTTATCACCAAGCAATATCTACTTATTTGGGTAAGATAAATATTAAATAGTAGAAAAATATTTATTAGTTTTCTTGAATAAATTTAAAATATTGAATTAATTTTTTTGCTAGAAACGTGCCATTTTTTTTATATGTAATTTTAAAAACACTTGAAAACATATTTTTTTTTTTATAAATTTTCGTACAAAAAATGAAATAAAACAAATATAATTTTAGACAGGTTTTTGGTATATATTGGCCGGCTTTTTAATGTGAAAAGTATCAGTTATCTTTTACTTTTAACAAAGTGATACAAGCAAACAGATAAAATTCAAAAATTATTTTAAATAAACATGAAGTTATTAATTCTTTTAACTTTATTTGTGGCTTTGGCTGCAGAATGTAAAGCAAGTAAGATTTTTTATTTTAAATTTATATCTTGAAAATGGATTAAATATTTTTTTTTATTTTCAGAGGAAGTCGTGTGTTATGTAATGACTGAAAATGACATTTCTTCAAAAATTGATAAGTCACTCTGTACCATGATAATGCTTTCATTTGGAACTGTTGATGCAAATGGAAATATTGGTCTTCCAGCAAACTTTGCAAGCTATAAAGCATTAAAAACAACAAACACCAAAGTACTTTTGGCACTTGGTGGCGCAATCACTGGAAAAGCTGCTTTTTCGGCAATAGCGGTGTCAGCAACAGTACGTGCAACATTTGCACAAAATTGTTTGAATGTTGTTCAAAGTAATGGCTTGGATGGTATTGATATTGATTGGGAGTTTCCTGATAGCAGTGAAAGAGCAAATTTTGTTGCATTGCATCAAGCTGTGAAAAATAAGTTGGGAAGTTCTTATCTTCTCACTACCGCTGTAAGTGTTGGGAAATGGCTTCTTGAAACTAATAACGTGTACGATATTCCTGGGTTAAGTGCTACAGTTAATTTTATTCATTTGATGGCATATGACATGCATATGGATGAAGATTGGGATTTATCAGCTGGAGTCAATTTTAATGCACCAATTTCAGCAAATTCCGGTGATAGTGTCAATAAAGGTATCGATTATTGGTTGAAGGGAGGTGCTCCAGCTAGTAAATTGACTTTAGGCGTTCCTTTTTATGGCAGGACTTATCAACTTTCTGATCCAGCAAAAACTGCACCAGGTTCTCCCTTTTTGATGTTTTATCAAAGACAAGATTCGTACAAACCCTCATACAATGTTTATTGTTCAAGAATCGCTAGTTCATCATGGACTAAAAAACGTGATTCTTTCACTTTATGCCCTTACATGTATAGTGGCAGTCAATGGACTTCATACGAAGATGAACAGAGTATAATTGAAAAAGCAAAACTTGCCAATTTTTATAATCTTGGTGGTGTCATGACATGGGCTCTTAATCATGATGACTATGATGGCGTATGCTCATCATGCAAATGGCCATTATTGAAAGCTCTCAATTCAGGTATTGGTCGTGCAGCATCTTGTAGTGGATCTGTTCCAGTTGTCGTAACAACAACAACAACCCAGAAAACTACAACAACAACTAAGAGCAGCTCCGGAACTGGTACCATCACAACTTGTACTTCAACTGGATATTTTGCATACCCTGGTGATTGTACCAAATATTATCAATGTGCATGGGTCGGATATGCCCCATACATTATGAGTTGTGGCTCTGGACTCAAATGGAATAACCAAGCAAAATATTGTGATTGGAATTGTGTTGCTTAAAGAAAAAACACTAAAAAATTGAAATATTGATAATAATCGCTCTATCCGTGTATAAAAGACACTTTGTCTGTGTATAAGCATAGGCTTTGTATCTTTTATGCACGGAACAAGCGATAAAGATTCAATAAAGTTTCATTGAGAATAATTTCAATTTCTCATCTAAATATTGAATGTATTTTATTTTCAATTTAAAATTAGAGTTACTCTCAATCTCATTACCATGGAATAATTTTACTATTAAATTCAATCACTCACCACAATACATGAAAAAAACATCTGAATAATTCTTATTTAAAAAAAAAAATAAAAAAAATACAGATAAATCAAAAATGTGAATCAAATATTGACAAAGTCTGCTAGACAAAAACAAAATTTTTCTGCGAACACGAGGGTAAACACATATGTGGCAATTTTTCTGAAACTATAAAAGCATTTTCTTTTCATCAAAAAAAAAATCAGTCTCAATAAAACCTTCATTGAATCACCGAAAAATTTTAAAATGAAATTTCTGTTCATTTTAGCACTTTTGGCTACTTTTGCTTATAGCCAAGCAAGTAAGTAAATTTTTAATCAAAAAAAGTTATCAATTTAACATGAAAAAAAAAAACATTTAAAATTTTAACAACAATTAATCACATTTATCACTTTGCTTAGCAATTAAATGTCACGTCTCATTAATTATACGCATTTATGGCCTATCTATGAGATTAAAATTTAGTATTTATTCAGGTGTTTATGAGGTGTTCTAATTAGTTTGAGTTAGAAATTTTAAATAAGGAACTACGATGAAAATATTTATTTTAGTAATTTCTCTTATTAGTTTTGGCTGGGCTTTAAATGCCAAAAGTAATTTTTTTACCGAAAAATTAAAAAAAGATTTTAATTGAATTTAATTCAAATTTTTTTTTTCAGAGGAAGTCGTTTGTTACATACCTGAATGGGGTCCTGACATTACATCGAAAGTCGATACTTCACTTTGTACCATGTTCATGATTTCATTTGGAACTGTTGACTCAAATGGAAATATTGGACTTCCATCGAATTTTGCAAACTTTAAGAAATTACGAACAACTACTTCGAAATTACTGTTGGCTCTTGGTGGTGCTGATTGGAATTCTAAAAATGCATTCACGCAAATTGCAGCGTCGGCAGCTAAGCGTGCAACTTTTGCCCAGAATTGTTTAAATGTTGTGAAAAACAACGGTTTGGATGGTATTGACATTGATTGGGAATTCCCTGACAGCAATGAAAGAGCGAATTTCGTAGCATTGCATCAAGATGTTAAAAATAAATTTGGAACTGCGTATCTCCTTACAACTGCTGTTAGTGTTGGTCAATGGCTTGTCAAGACAAATAACGTTTATGATATTGCAGGATTAGCAAAAGCCGTTGATTTCATTAATTTGATGACATATGACATGCATATGGACGAAGGATGGGATTCGTCTTTTGGTGTTTATTTCAATGCTCCAGTCAAAGCAAATTCTGGTGATAGTGTAGATCAAGGTGTGAATTTCTTTTTACAAGGTGGTGCTCCTGCAAGCAAATTGACTCTCGGAGTTCCATTCTATGCAAGAATTTATCAACTTTCGGATTCATCACGCACTGCACCAGGATCTCCTTTTGTGAGTGGGTACCAAAGACAAGATGCCAATAAACCAGCATATAATGTCTATTGTCCAAAAATTGCCAGCTCTTCATGGACCAAAAAACGTGATTCACTTACTTTATGTCCATATATGTATAGCGGAAGTCAATGGATTGCTTACGAGGACGAGCAAAGTATCATTGCAAAAGCAAATCTGGCAAACACTTACAATCTTGGTGGGGTCATGTTGTGGTCTCTTAATCAAGATGACTATGATGGTGTTTGTTCGTCATGTAAATGGCCGCTATTGAAAGCTCTCAATTCAGCTATTGGTCGGGCAACATCTTGTAGTGGATCTTCTGGAGGTGGTGGCAATGTCGAACCAGTGATTGTTGTTCCCACAACTCAAAAAACTGTTACAACAACAAAAAGTAGCTCAGGTGGTGGTTCGTCATCCGGAACAACAATTACAACTTGCACAAGTACTGGTCTATTTTCCTATCCTGGTGACTGTAGCAAATATTATAATTGCGCATGGGCCAATCAAGCACCTTACACAATGTCTTGTCCACGAGGACTTTTCTTTAACGCAAGAGCACAAGGTTGCGATTGGAGTTGTGTGGCAGCCTGAAACTGATTCTTGAAATTCAAACGAATTTAATAAAGAACTGTAAAAATTTAATTTCTTTTACTATTTTTCTTGAAAATCCGAAATTGATAAAAAAAACGCTAACTAAAACGCAAACACGCAGATACGTGACTTCTAGATCAAAAATTACAAAACCGACAATCAAATATTTTGTATGAACTTTTGAAGATAAATCAAACAATAACAAGGTGATTCAAATTTGTAATCATCCGATTAATTCAATTCATAAATTTTTCCACTTTAAATTAAATTATATATTTTTTTTTCAAATTATTATGAAATAAATCATTGAACATATCAAATATTGACGAATATGGTTCTGATCATACATTGAAGTGAAGAAACATTAAGGAAAACAAATTATTTGTGATGAATTTCTGTATAAATTTATAAGTTTTTTTTGAATTGTAATCATTCTAATTTTTGTTCTCAAAAAAATTACATATCAGTGATAAATTTGATACAAAAAAAAAAATACCTTAAAATGAAATTCCTGGTAATTTTTGGATTTCTGCTGATTACAGCTTCGAATATTAAAGCGAGTGAGTGATGATAACATTAAAAAATTCATTTAATTTCAATTTTAATTTAATTTAAAGAACAAGTCGTTTGCTACATACCTGAATGGGGACCTGACATAACATCAAATGTCAATACAAGCCTCTGTACCATGTTCATGATTTCATTTGGCACTGTGGACTCAAATGGAAATATTGGTCTTCCATCGAACTTTGCTAACTTTAAAAAATTGAGAACAGCAAATTCAAAATTACTTTTGGCAATTGGTGGTGCAAGTTGGACTGCAAAAACAGCATTCTCGGCGATAGCTGCGTCAGCAACAAAGCGTGCCACATTTGCTCAAAATTGTTTAAATGTTGTTCAAAGTAATGGCTTGGATGGGGTTGATATTGATTGGGAATTTCCTGATAATAGTGATAGAACAAATTTTGTTGCATTACATCAAGCTGTGAAGAATAAGTTTGGAAGCGCTTATACCCTTACAACTGCTGTAAGTGTTGGGGCATGGCTTGTTACAACAAACAACGTGTACGATATTCCTGGCTTAAGTGCAGCAGTTGATTATATAAATTTAATGGCATATGATTTGCATATGGACGAACCTTGGGATGCGACATTTGGTGTGTATTTCAATGCTCCAGTTAAGGCAAATTCCGGCGATAGTCTTGATAAAGGTATCAATTTATGGTTGAATGGAGGTGCTGCAGCAAGTAAATTAACTTTAGGAGTTCCATTTTATGCAAGAATTTATCGACTTTCTGATCCAATCAAAACTGCACCTGGATCACCATTTAATGGAGGTTACCAATCCCAAAGTGCTTATACACCTGCATATAATGTCTATTGTCCAAACATTGCTAGCTCTTTATGGACCAAAAAACGTGATGCTCTTACCTTGTGTCCATATATGTACAATGGCGATTTGTGGATGTCTTATGAAGATCAACAGAGTATAATTGATAAAGCAAATCTTGCAAACTCTTATAATCTTGGTGGCGTTATGTTATGGGCCCTTAATCAAGACGACTATGATGGTGTTTGTTCGACATGCAAATGGCCTTTATTGAGAGCTCTCAATTCAGCTGTTGGACGTGCAACACCTTGTTCTGGAACTGTAGTCGTCAATCCAACAACTACAACACCATCTCAAGCACCAACAACAACAACGACAACTCAAAAAACAACAACAAGCTCAGGTGGATCATCGACTGGAACTATCACAACTTGCACGACTACGGGACTATTCTCATATCCAAGTGCCTGTTCCAAATTTTATAATTGTGCTTATGTTGGTTATGCTCCAATTGTTCAGGCATGCAGCTCTGGATTATTTTTCAATGCTGTATCGCAAAGTTGTGACTGGTCTTGTGTCACACTGTAAATAATCAGACAAGAATCTCTCATTAAAATAATCTAAAAATTTTTTTATCATGATATGAAAAATGAAATAAATGCATTTTTATCTCTTCAACATTTTGTATTAACATTCAATGTCCTGGTCCATAAAAAAATGATGCATGACCTACTTTTAAATGATAATCAACTCATCTGATGCGATTATGAACAGTTATTTACAGTGAAATAGAGTTTACCCACTCAAATATTCTGTTTACTTTCTCATCACACATTAAAATGAGGGATAAATAACATGAATATGAAATAATTAATTATCATCATAATTTTCATAATTGCAACTCTAAGACCGGATTACAATTCAATTATTTAAATTTCTAATAATTTACTAATCATTAAATGAAATGAATTAATATTGAATAATGAAATTTTCCACGATTATTTATCTCATTGCATATAATTTCATCAAATCTCGTGGTTTGCTATGGTTTTCAAATGAGATTCAGATTTACAAAGAGAGATTATTTAATTTTAAATTTTCAGAGATTTTATCAATGGGAGGAGCATTTACAAATTTACAACCAAACATAAATGTTATATTAAATTAATTAAATATGCAAAAATACACGGATGATAAAATTCATGAAAGTTGAAGATTCATTCAAAAATAGATTAGAACACTTCAAGGTTCAATAAATGCGTTTTAAAATATAAAATTTCAAGGTGGGCGTTTGTTGTCGATATTTTCATTTAAATTGCGTCAAATATGACACTTGTGCATTACGTGTCATTATTTAATTGCTAATTTCTGTTTATTTTCTCACATGAATATTTTAATGAAAATAAAAATTAATTTGATTTCTTTCTTCTGCTTCTACGGGCTAAGCATATTGAAAGACGTAATATTTTTTAATAGCACAGGAGAGTTAATTATTCAAAATTGTCCTTGCACTATCCCTGCACATATGCATTTCTTATTGTCCTCCAGTTGGAACGAGCCACGTCAATTTTTTTAACATTTTCTTTTTCCAATTTTTATATAAAATCAGTTCATGTGATGAAATTTATACCAGTTCCAGATTTAGTTTTCATTAAAATGGCTGTTCAAATTTCAAACCAAGTGATAACATTTAATTCAATATTTAATTTTATCAAAAAAGCTGATCATCAAAGTGGAGCATTTCTTTTTGAAGAAAATATATTTACATGGAAAGATAAATTACAAAATTCGCTTATACCAATTGAAAATATTCTCATAACAATTTTTGTGATATCAACGATAGTGTTATCAAAATATGATCCATTTTCAATGATATTTTGTTGTTCATGTGGTGTGTTGGTCATTGGCAATAATTATTGGTTAATTTCAATGAAGAACAACAAAGTGATTATAGATAAATTAATAAATTGGATGCATGCATTATATGACGAGCATTTTTTCCACCCTCATATTCGTCAGATGGCAAAAATTAAGATTAAGGGTGCCCATGAACGTGCGATTAAGTTGCAAAAACTTGTAAACATTTATAAAATTAATGCTTATTTTACAGTGGTTTTTAGTGTTTTGATTGGATTTATATTACCAGAAACTTATTACCCGAAGTTTACACCACCAGTTCCATTGTATTTACCATTTAAAGATTCGAATACATGGTTCGCTTTCAGTGTAACTGTTTTGTTGCAAACAATATGTGGAATTCTATATACAGCATTGTTGTCATATATATTTTATATTTTATTTTTAATTCTTAATTATTGTTTTGCTGTGTTAGAAATTGCTAAGCAAGCTGTAATTATGATGGGTCAAGAATTCAATGGAAACGATCTTCAATTAGAAGACATTGAAGATGAGGATCAAAATTCAAGATATGGTAAAATTATACAAGTTCGTACTTTAGCTACAATAATGGATGATTGTGAAAATGGCATTGAAGGATTGACGTTGGAAGAATGGCTGAAAATAATTGTTGATTTGATAACTGATGCGAATGGAAAAATTACTCTGCTTTCGAAATTGTACTCAAGTTCTTTTTTTGTTAACGAAATTTGTTCCTGGCTATACATGTTTCTATTTGGTTTGATCCTGCTGGTTTTAAAGACACAATACTTATTTGGCTTTGCTTTGTTTTTTTTTACAAGTTTATTTGCTGGAATTTGTTACATAAATGAGAAAGTGATTGACATTTTTGATGACATTGCAATGGAATTTTATAATTTGCCATGGTACAACTTTCCGCCAAAGCACCGAAAAATGATCTTAATTGCAATGAATTGTGGTAAAATACAACCTGGACTTCAGGCAGCTGGTTTTCATAAATTGACCTTAAATCACCTTGGAGTTATTGCGAATAGTGCCTACTCAAATACTCTCGTTTTGAAGAAAATCATATTGGGTTAAAAGGCTTTTTGCTCTAATTGGCAAAAATGCCAATCTTACATATCATAACAAAAAAACTTGCACCATAAGCTTAAAATAATCACTGCTCTCGAAAAAGAGTTAAATGTTCAATGTAAGCACTTGCACCAATTCAATGTTTTTTCAGTGTATAAAATAGTAATCATACAACAGTTAGATGTTGACCGTGTCACTTCTAACGAGTTGTTTAAAATTGTAATTCACAAAAGAGATAATCAGCACATCATACAGTTTGAAATCATATGAAAATTTATGTGTTAAAGGATTTCATTTTCGTTGATTCCATTAAAATTTAATATTCAATTATTTTTGTGTCGTCTCATGCTGTATCACTTTTAAGCATGATAAAGAAGAATTCATGTTTGATATGACACACTAATAAGCTCTCATAAAAAATATCAAATCACTGGGCTTTATACAATTTAATTACATTATGTCAACTCACATTTAGCTGAAAAAAAAAATGAAATGTAAAACAAACAAAAAAGTTACATAATTCTTTTTTGCATTTGCTTTTGATGTTTGATTATGTTTGTTTGTAATGAAAAAAAAACAACAACAAAAAGTTAAATTTGTACAGAAAAAATTATACAAATAAGGTAAATTTTTTGTTGTTGTTAAAATAAAGTCAAACAAAATCAGAGAATGTCACGTGTTACCAGAGGTATTAAAATGATTGTATTAAATTCATGCAACAAAAAAAAAATTGCACTAATGATCATTAAAACTTTTGGCAAATGAATAAAAAGAATAATATGTTATGCAAAAATTTCTTTTTTCAAAAATACCTAACGCTATATTTGTATATCCGAATGTACTAAAACATTGAAAACAAGGCTCTATGAAAGAAATCCAAATTTCTTCGACTAGTAACTTTGGAGCCGGATTTCTCCTGTTGATCGGAATTTCAATGTAATAAGATATTTACACTACTGTACCTGTTTTTATACGTAATAATTTGTAGAGCCCTGTTTCGCACTTTTTGTAGCTGGTTAATTTGATCTCTTTTGTACAGGTACACTATGGAACTACAATAGTCAATATTTAATCTGATCATGCATTTGTAGAGCATTGATCTAATGGGTGCTGGAATATTTTACGGTTTCTGTTAAGAAAACCAATCATTTTTGACATCTTATGAGGTTTATAAAAAAAAAAAGTTGTTTACCTCTCTGAACAAATTTAACTGCACTAGGGCCTTTTTTAACGTGAAAGTAAAAACTTGGAATATAAATTTTATTTTATTAAATTTTTCGGTTTTTCTAGGTGTGATCATCTCCACGTTAGATTCTCAACTCTCCTTCACTCCCTTACCGCGTTCCATTTCCCATTTGTTCCCCTCATTTCCGGTTTACAATCTTTTTCGTTACATGTTTTGCATTCTGTTTCAACTTTAATTCCTTATCTATAATAACTCCTAAATATTTCATTACATTGACTAATTCAAGCTCATCGCCATGAATAATAATGCTGTTTTCTTCCATATTTTTCACCAATAGTCATAAGTTTAGTTTTTAGTTTGGACATACTCAAGAAAGTTTTTATATTTTTATAATCGCAGCTCAGTTTTTCTCATGATTCATTCATGTTTGCAGCGTTGATCCATAATAAAACATCATCAGCGAATAAATTGATATAGCAGTGCTGGTAAGCGTTAAAATATCTTTAAAATAAACGTTAAACAATGGGCATGATAATGGGGTGCCCTGAGGTATTCCTGTATTGATTGGTAACGGTTCAGATTAATACCAGAAAAGTTTACATATTGCACTCTATTTGACAACCAACTTTCGGTGGCTTTTCTGACATTTGCAAGATTATCCATATGGCCAATCCGCCACTACAACTCAACTATCGAACCATCAAAAAATAGTCATTTTCATTTTTTTTCAATAATTTGAAATCAATTGATAGAATTCAAGTCAAATCATCTCGCATTAAGAGATTTTAATCATCATCCATTCAACTTTTATCCAACACAAAAGCAATTATCATTCATTTCTTTTTTTCCTGTACTTTTCATTTATCATCTAATAATCTTTAACCATAACATAACAACAAACAAAGAATAAACCAATTCAATCAACAATAATATTTATTTATTGCTTCATTCTTTTCATATTTTTTGTGTTTTGTTTGATTTTTAGTAAAAATTTTTTACATTGTTTGTCCATTTTTTTTCTCATAGAAGTAAAAACATTCATCAAATCCTCTTCAGTTGATTTTTTTTTTTTTAATTAAAACAATTCAATTAAGGTCTTTGAAACATGTTTTTAATTAAAATGGATCGAGTGACACTGTGAATGATGATTAAAATGAGATTGCACATGTGACAATTTAAGTTATTGTCTTAAAGTTTTTCTACAGATGTCTGGTTTAAAAAAATACTATAGAAATATTTTCATATAAATTCAATAAAAAAGTTAGATTGCCTTATCATCGTGTTTATTATTATTATGATAATTGTTGGGATAATCATAAATATGTTTATATGTTTATAATACCAATAATCTACCATAATTATCATGGATTATAATCGATATCGTTTCACTTCTTCTTCTCTTCAATTAAGGGAGAAACCAATCTTAAATAATAAATAAATAAACAACCCACACCACATAAAATATTAAATAGGTTTTTCATTCACTTGAGAACGACTAATAAACAGCATAGAAAAAAGTTAATTATCTCTCTTCTGTTTATTGTTGTTGTCTTAGGGTAAGTCAGGGGGTAGTCAGGTCGCTTGCCAAGAAAAAAAAATCATTTTTCATTTTGGCACATTTGGCATCTGGCGAATTTGGCATGCGGCGAATTTCATGTTTGGCGCATTTGGCATTAGGCGAATTGAACATTTGGCATTTGGCACATTTGGCATTTGGCAAATTATCATTTGGCGCAGATGGCATTTGGCGCATTTGGCATATGGCGAATTTCACATTTGGCATTTGGCGAATTTGCCATTTGGCGCACTTGGCGCATTTGGCAAAATTGGCGCATTTGGCGAATTTTGCAAATTTGGCGTAATTGGCGTTTGGCACATTTGGCATTAGGCGGTTTTGGCTTTTAGGGGTTAATTTAGCGCGACCTGACTACCCCCTGTTTTATGGTGAAATTATCTAAAAATTTCATATTCTGACTTGATCAAAAATTTCATTTCAAATCCGTAATAGAAACATGTTGACAGCAACAAAACTCCATTCAAGATAGACATGTCCTTTTTCTCGAATTTTCAAAAATCGAGAATCGAGAGTCGAGAACACAAAAAAATCGAGAATCTTGGTCGAGAATCGAGAAAAAGAAACCAAGAAGAAAATGAACCTTTATACATCTATTTTTCAACTATAATCTAAAAATGTGTCCTTTTGAATGTATTTATGAAGATTATTCAAATATTTTGAGAGCGGAATCAATTTCTTTGTTACCAAGTAGTAGAAATTATCAGCTATTTTCTTATTTTTTCACTTATGATCTTAAAATAAAATCATCAACATTATAATTTCTCAATGATTTGAGTTATAGGTCACAAAATATCCAATAACTGCTCGGCTTCGTTTATCAATCTATTTTCTCCCTTTAGCTCTCAGGATTTTAGAGCTTCTTTTCTTAAAATATGAAACTTGTTCAAGAAAAAAAAATTATCTGCAAGAAAACCGAACAACAAGGGTTTAAATTATTTTCTATTCTTCTAATAAAAAATTTAAAAATGACAAGTTTTGTATGAATAAGTATGATGTTTGTTCTTGAAAGTTGTAGAAAATGCTGTGGTGAACAAATTTTTTATTTACCATTTAACATATTTTTATACAAAAAATTATTTCTCGTCAAAAAAATGGGAGAAAATAGATACAAAATAAAAAAAAACATGTGTTGGAACTGATTGTGAGAAAAATTTTACGTATGGTAAATATAACATTTGTATGTAAAAGTTCTCGACTCGAGAATCTTGACAAAATGTCGAGAATCAAGAGTCGAGAAGTTACTTATTCTCGGCCGAGAATCTCGAGTCGAGATTCTCGACAGGACATGTCTAAAATTTAGGTTCATAGAGGTGCAAATTTGAATTTGTCCTATTGTAGCTCAGTAGTTTTACATCAGAATTGGTTCAAACCAAAAACAAACTTTCAGTTATGACCCGCAGCTACCTCGCAAAACTATTGATATTGGTCTTGTTCATACATAATATGCCAAAACTAAGATTTAGGTTCAAAGAGGTGCAAATTTAAATTTTTCCTATTGTAACGGAGTAGTTTTACATCAGAATTGGTTCAAACCAAAGAC
>LN483617.1:57969-124382 GCA_900002565.1 Culicoides sonorensis | reverse complement strand
ACGCCAAGCCAAACGCGCGCCAAATGCGCCAAACGCCAAATTTGCCTTGCGCCAAGTGCGCCAAACGCCAAATTTGCCAAACGCCAAATTTGCCAAATGCGCCAAATGTGCCAAATGCGCCAAATGTGCCAAATTTGCCAAACGTCAATTGCGATAAATTTGCCAAGGGCCAAATTTGACAAACGCCAATTACGCCAAATTTGCCAACTGCCAAATGCGCCAAATTTGCCATGCGCCAAATGTGCCAAGCGCCAAATTTGCCATGCGCCAAATGTGCCTAGTGCCAAATGTGCCAAACGCCAATTACGCCAAATTTGCCAAATACGCCAATTTTTCCAAATGCACCAAATGGCAAATTCGCCAAATGCCAAATGTGAAATTCGCCATATGCCAAATGCGCCAAATGCCATCTGCGCCAAATGATAATTTGCCAAATGCCAAATGTGCCAAATGCCAAATGTTCAATTCGCCTAATGCCAAATGCGCCAAACATGAAATTCGCCGCATGCCAAATTCGCCAGATGCCAAATGTGCCAAAATGAAAAATGATTTTTTTTCTTGGCAAGCGACCTGACTACCCCCTGCATTTGGCAAATTTGGCATTTTGTTCTTTTGGCATTTGGCATATTTGGCATTTGGCCAATATGCCGTTTGGCAAATTTGGCGCATTTGGCGAATATGGCATTTGGCGAATTTGGCATTTGGCAAATATGACGTTTGGCGAATTTGGCATTTGGCATTTAGAGGGTCAATTTGGCGCGACCTGACTACCCCCTGGGGTAAGTACTAGGAAAAAATATACACTTGAGGCAATTAAATTTCGACGTTAAATAACAGAAATTTATATATATATCGATTAAATATTAAATAGAATTCACTGCTGAACGATTGAGGAAAAGGGAAAATTTTGAACATTTTACTGTGAAATATTTTATCACTCTAAATTAAAAATCAATATGCTAGTTACTTTTTATGATGTACTTGAAAATGACGCCAAATTGTCTTGACTTCCTTTAAATTTTATCAATAAAATTTAATAAGCATCGCAATCAAAGTAATATGGTTAAAAAAAAAATTGACCCTCCAGAGGGCGCTGAGAGGCGTTTTTGTGTAATTTTGATCGTATTTAGGCTTTCCTGAAAAATTTTCTAAAGGAAAAGTCGTTGATGAGAATTCAGATCGTTAGAGGATGCAAAAAAAGAGGTACTTCTATCTGGGTTTTTCAATCAAAGGGTGCTAAAGACGATACAAATCAGGAAATAAGTTCTTAGCGCCCTCTGGAGGGTTCGATCGAAAAATCCAGATAGAATCCTCTACCTATCAACGACTTTTTCCTTGAAAAATTTTTCAGGAAAGCCTAAATACAATCAAAATTATACACAAAGCCTTCTGGAGGTCTGAATGATACCTGCAGCCTTGTTGGAAAGGGTCCAGGAATCCGAAAACCCCCTCCTCGAGACTGCGAAGGTCGTTGATGAAGTCGTTGATAACTTCAGTCTAGTAAAATTCATATTTCTCGTTGATTTGAATGAAAATGCAAGTATTGTGGGTGGTTATGATTTCCGTTCGTCTTTATCAATAAAATGGACGTGAAATTTCCAAATAGGTGAAAATCTTCAAAAAACAATGAAATTTTCAAAATAGATGAAATAAATGCACTCGTGTGAATCATTCACTATCACGTTCTACATTTTTTTTATAAAATAATTAGTTTAAGTTAAAATCCAAGCACATCAATATAATTACTTGACATGACATCCCAAATGGGATATGGATCAATTAATATGTCAAATGTTAACTATTTCTTCAAATATTCACAATCATGTGCAAAAGTATCATATTTTAGTGTAATTTTTTTGCATTTAATTGCATCAAAGGATTTTCTGTCAAATTTTTCATCGAATTCAAGATCAAACAAAACAAAAATTTATCATTTCATGCAAAAATAAATCGAATCACTAATTTGAACAAAATAATATGGAATTTTTAAACTAATTTCCTTTGTTTAATTTTGCAATGAAATTGCAACAAACATTTTATTGGCCTGTTTGATAGTAATTTTTTTGCCTAAATACTGAAATTGATTAGATTTAGATTGGAAATTCAATAAAATTAGTTTTTGTGCATTTTTCCATTCAATTAAACTGAATTTAACATAAATTATCAGGGATATGCCAATAAAATAGAAATTTTTTAGATATCGTTGCTAATGTTAAAGAGAAAAATAAAAAAAAACACACATGTTTTGAAATTCATTCATAAATTTTAATATATTTTTATTTTTCGTTGACAGGTACTTTGTCCAAACACTTGTTCAACACTCTTTTTCACTCTCTTCTTTGTTCTATATTAAATTTTATTTATTTTTATTGCCTGTCGCTCGTAATTCACGAACATTCATTTCAATTTTTGTTTTTGTCTATTTGAGGGTCTTGCTATGTAGGCCTTTGAATAGTAAAAGTTCTGTTTTTTATGTTATTTGACGAAAAGTAAATAAAAAAACACTTGAAGTGTCACATTTGTTTCACTTAAAAAGAATTTTTTTTCTTTGAAATGAAATCTGGAATTTATTAACCTATTTTTTTAAACCTACCTAAATTTTATGTTACGGTCTGTGATTTTTTCTTTTTCGTTGAATCGAGACATGATTTGACACTTTTTCGACCGATCGCTGAATTGAGAGCTTTCAATAGAGGCCATTTACATGACGAGCAAACACCATCATAGTCATCCTGATTCAGAGACCATGCCATCACACCTCCAAGATTGTATTGAACAGCGAGTTTGGCCTTTGCAGTGATACTTTTTTTGTTTTCAAATGAAATCCATGAACTACCTTTGTACATGTATGGACACGAGGTAAGTGTGTCAAGTTTTTTTGTCCATGTTTTACTTATAATTTTTTTACAGTAATTGTTGTAAGCCGGTGTATATTCAGCTTGGGTTTGAAAACCTCCATTAAATGGAGATCCTGGGGAAAACTTAGTTGAATCAGCGAGTTTATACATGCGTGCATAGAACGGAACACCAAGTATGAGTTTACTTGCAGGTGCACCACCTTCCAACCATGAGTTTATTCCCTTATCGAGACTATCACCGGAATTTGCTTTGACTGGAGCATTGAAATAAACACCAAATGTCGCATCCCACGGTTGATCCATATGCATGTCATATGCCATCAAATTAATGAAATCAACGGCTTTTGCTAATCCAGCAATATCATAAACGTTATTTGTTGTAACAAGCCATTGCCCAACACTAACAGCCGTTGTAAGTTTATATTTTTTTCCCAGCTTTTTTTTCACGGCTTGATGCAATGCAACAAAATTCGCTTTTTCATGACTATCAGGGAATTCCCAATCGATATCAATTCCATCTAAACCATTACTTTTAACAACATTCAAACAATTTTTCGCAAATGTGTCACGTCCTGCTGCAGTAGAAGATATTTGTGAAAATGCTTCTTTAGATCCACCCGTTGCGCCACCAAGTGCCAAAAGTACTTTCGAATGAGATGTTTTCAATTTCTTGAAATTTGCAATATTTCCTGGGACCACAATGTTCCCACTTGCATCGACAGTACCAAAAGAAATCATGAACATGGTACAAAGTGAAGTATTGACTTTTGATGTAATGTCAGGACCCCATTCAGGTATGTAACAAACGACTTGTTCTATGAAATTTTATGAGAAAAGTTGGTTCGAAATTTGAGATTAAATTTAATTTAACTTACTTCCTTGAACAGTTGTCACAACTCCAATTAAAAACCAGATTGCCAATAAAAATTTCATGATTAACTTGAAATTGAAATTGAATAAACTGAGAATTTATTGTAAAAGCGTCTTAATCTTGAAACGACGATTGATTAAATGAATTGTTTTGATTAAAATTTTTTGAATTTAAATAGAAATTTCTTACAAAAAATTATGTAATTCAATTCAGAGAGATAAGAAATGGATTTCCCTTGAATCAAGACATTAAATTATTAATCGTATTTAATTGGAATCAAATAATTATCAACACATTGCATCAAAATGGAATAAAAATAGTTATTCTCTAGACGATTTCGTATTAATAACATCTCACTCCTTATCATTTTAATCGTGATTCATGAAAGGCACTTCCAAGTTATTATGAAATCAGTTTTTGTATAAAAATTACATAATTTTCGTCAGTTGATTCGCATTTTTTATTCTTTTGAATTTTTTTCTGACGTAAATTTCACATTTGTAGGTTGTAATTCTAACAGCTGTAATGCGGTTTTGCAAGATTCACATCACAAATAAGAATTCTTATCTCTTTTAATTAATTATGAACAAAAACAAATTTCTGTAGTTCCCTCTTAAAAAAATTAAAATAAAAATTTTCATAATTCTATTCAAATTCTCACTGATTCAAAATCTGCGATTGCGTTTATATAGCTTTATATTTTCCCTGTTTACTGTTAAATACACAAATCTCATGTTTCAAAAGATTCAAAGAAAATATTTGTAAAACAGTTTTTACCTTATCTCCATTAACACTGCTTATGATGAATAAAAGAAAAATGTAACGACTGAAGTGTTAAATCATAAAATATTTTTTTCCTTTTCAACACTTTCATTTAAGTGTCAAGAGTTCTCATAATTTAAATCAAATGTGTGTATTTCACTCCATTTTTCTTCCTTTTTTATTCACCAGCTGGAATGTAAATGCGTTAAATGTTTAATTTCCTTTAAATTTTACATCCAAAGACGCAAATTAATTGAAATTGAATCCAATAAAATGTCTCAATGGACCTGCATAAATTTTCTTCTTCATTTAATATTGTTTTTTTTCCTTTCAAATAACATTCAAGACAGTAAATCGTATTTTTTATTGTTATTATTTTTTAAGGAGATCTCCATTTAAAATTGGAAAGCAATTAAAATATTAGAAGCAAATTGTTTTGTGAGAAAATGAAAGAAAAGAAGAAAAAACACAATTGAATTATTTTAATTTTAGGAAATTCAATAGAAAAAGGCCATTTAAATTTGAATAAATTGAACTGAAACCAAGGAATTAAAATCATATACAAAGAAAAAAAACGAAAACAATTTAATTTGCAATAAAATTTCAATATAATTGAGCGGATTCACAAGAAATTGGTTTAAAATCTCATATGGATAATGGAAACGTCTGGTCATTTATCATATAAAATTAGGTTTATTAAAATGAAAATGATTATGTCACTTAAAACCACTTAAAACTTGAATTTCTTGTTAGCTTAATAAAACTTTGAGTTTTTGCAAGCCACAGACTTTGCATTATCATTATTTTATGAGAAAACATTGAAACTATTCCCATTAGTATGACATTAGTATTCATGACACATATCCTCGTCTTTTTTTGTTTGAAATTTAATGCATTTAAACAAACAACTTGTATCATACAAGTTGAAAATGAAACAAAGTAAAACAGTTTTAATATTTATTGTACAATTATTTTTCAAGATGATGATCCTTTTGTTTGACTTTTCTTTCACACTTTTACATGTAAACGTTCATTTTGGTGCAAAATATTTTACAGAAAACAAGGTATTTTTTGATTTCAGTTCTAAAAATAATAAGAAATCCAATTTTTGGTTAAATTTAAGTACTAAAAAGCCAGAAAATTTTATTTTTTAAAAGTTTTCATTTTAATTATTACAAAATTTAAATCGATTTTGATGAAATTTACCATCCGATATCGTCAAAAGTGACCCAACTTGCAACAAAAGGTTAAAATTTTGTGATTCACATTTTGAAGTGTCTTTTTATGTCGAAATCGTTTCAAAGTATATAAACATAATTTTTAGAGCAAACTATTTTGTTGAGATGCAACAAAGAAGAATTTAGCAAGAAAAAGTTAAAAATTAAGTTTTTTTATCATTTTTTTTCAAATATAAGAATATCAAAGAAATCTTTGCTCTCTTTAAATAAATTCCTTAATAATAGACAAAATGTTTACTTTTTGATCTAGTTTTCATCACATAAAAATTAAGGAAAGCTGTTCTCAATCTAATTTTCTTCTTATTTCTATTTCTTTTAATGTTATTTCATGTTACTCAATTTAACTCTCCTTTAAAGTTTTGTCTTTGCAATAATTTGCGCTTTGATGTTAAAATAAATAAATAAACTGAATATAAACAAGATTTTGATCTTCTTCTTCTCCTGTTTCACAATTTTATGCAAAGAGTATAAATTTAACAACAAACTGCCTTTTTTTATCCTACTTTGCTGTTTGCCAAAACAACAAACTTCTACATTTGTTTCTTCATTTCTCTATTAGATTAGAAAAGTTTAACGTTTGGGCGATATTTTTACAATGTTGACTCTCGTATAACAATGAGTTGTTTACAAAATGCTCTATTTTCATGAATTTTCATTGTATTTGTGTTCATGTTATGCATATGTCATAACAAGATAGAAACAGATTCAAGGGGATACCTTTTAAATTTTAAATGAATCAAATCTGTTGAAATAAATAATGAAAAAGTTTTTTGTGAGGGAAATGCAGGCACAAAGTTTGAACATCGTGAATGGGGTTTTCAGTTCAATGAAAAGAGAGAGACCAGGGTGACCATTTTAGCTATTTCGGAGCTAGATCTGACTCTTTTTTTGGGACTAAACATGGTTCAAAAGCCCGTTGGAGCTTTTTTAGCTCTTTCATTACATAATTTTGGCTCTTTTAGCTCTTCGTCTTAAATTGTTTGTTCAATGAAATTGTGACTTTTAATTACATAAAATTTCCTGAATCGAAACTACTTTAACGACAAAATTTTGGGCATAAGTGTACAAATATCAAGATGCAGCAGGAAAAAATTCGTTTGGCGATCTGGCGACATTTATCCTTGATTTTTATCACTTCCCCACTCCAACGCAGATGTTTATCGAATATTTAGTCAAATGAATATGATCAAAAATGGTTTGACTAACCGAATATCGATCAAAACACTCAAGGCAATTTTGTACATTAGATATGGTTTGAATATGTGTGATGTTTATTCTAATGATTACAAACTGACGGAAGATATTCTGAATCATATGTGTCAAAGGAAACTGGAGAAGATGAATTACAATTGGATATAAAAATATTTTACCTTTTTTAACGTAAATTAATAACTCCCAGAAGTTTCTTAAATTTTAAAGCTTGAATGAAAAAAAATAAATTTTTATATGAACTTATTTTAGCTCTCATTTAGCTCTTTTTTGAGGAAAATTTAGCTCTATACAAAAATCAGAGTTGATCTTTCTGAGACTTAATTACTCAAAATGTCTCTTTTTCACATTCATGCTCTCATTTTTCTCTTTTTCTTCTTATGACTTTGTATTCCGTTCCTTGATTTTTTTCTATTTTCAATCTTATCTCTCTTTTTCTCTTCCTCTCTCTCTCTCTCATTAACTGGTATTCTCTTTTTTCCTCTTACATTCAACCTGCTCATAATTTCATATCTTGTCGGTTTGAAAAAAATTAGAGCACTGTAAGCGCTCATGTCGTCCGTCCGTTTGAATCAAAATGGCCCATGTGCAAATATAAGCGACAATAACCGTCTAATCTAAAATGGCGGAATTAACCAATGTGACTGATTGATCAAAAATGGCTGCCTAACTCCTTCCGATTTACAAGGTACAGAAGCGAGTAGAAGCTAAGTTTTGAAATCAAAAATTGGCTCATTGACAACCAAAATTTGTTATTTTTATGAAAAAATAATCAAAAATTTTAATTTTTATGAAAACGCTTGGGGTCACCAGAAACCTCAAAAGTCGGAAAGAACTAACCCAATATGTCGAATTCTATATTTAAAAGTGCACTCGTGTATATAGCTCACGATCTTTTAAAAACTCTGTTGCCATTTTTTTTTCAAGCATTTAAAAAAAAAGAAATTTATGTCAAGTAGCACATTTTTCATTCATTATTTTGAATTATCAAGAGACAAAAACACATTTTTCATATTTTAAATTAATGAATCCAAAACAATTTCATAATAATATGTTTTTATTATCATTATTTATTATCATTAATGTAACAAAAGATTTTCACTTCATAAAAAGTTTTATTTTAAAAAACACAAATTTTCGTTAATTTTCAAAAATATTCATTACTCATCTACATTTGAAACGGAATCACATTAAATTTTTTAAACATTGAAACCTTAAATATTTATTTGTCTGTATCATTTCGTGGAATTTTCAAATAATAACTCTTTTGTAATGTAATTTAAATTCATTTTTCATAATTAATTTAAATTGTGAATTAAATAGAATTTAGTATTTAATATTTGATGGTTTTCTCCCACTCGTTCTTTTATTTTTCACCCCTCTATTGTTAATTTTATAAATGAAATATTTTTTTTTTAACTCGTTTCAATTACATTTAAAAATATATCATTTTTACATTCTCTTGCGACATCATAAGCTGCCTTTCCACTGTAATTCAATGAATATTTAACATACTTATCCAAATCTGATGGATTTAACATTTGTCTCAGTAGCTTTCTCATGAGTTTTTCATCAGATTTGACATATTTTGCGATGTAATGTAACAAATTATTGCCATTTACATCAATGAATTCATTCAAATCATCTAATTGTGGTATCAAAAATTGTGAGATGTTGAGTAAATTACATTGAAATGCTTTGTGAATGGGGAAAAGCCCGGTTTTGTTTGATTTGGTCTTGATTGAAGGGAAAAGTGAGGTCATGGTTTTAACTAAAATCATAATTTCTTCGGTATCACGGCCGGGCTGAAGTAAATTCATTAAAGGAGTGTCACCATTGGCATTAGTGATCGTCAAATCGATGTTAGGACATTGAATGAGAAGATGAAGCACTTCTGTGTGTTGATCGCGACATGCAAAGTGAAGCACTGTGTCGCCTAAACTGTTTTGATTGTTGATTATTGATTGTCCTTTTTCTGTTTAAAGGAGAAAATAAGTCATTTTGAAGATATTTACAAAAATCGCGTAGACTTACCAATTAAATATTCAAAGATTTTAATTTCACGCGTGGAATATAAAAACAAATAGTGTAACAATGTGTTCTGTTGCTTATCTGTCCAGATATTGACGTCAATTTTTCCATTTTCGATGCAACTTTTCACAGCTTGGTAATTTTCTACATTAATTGCAACTAAAATCGGTAAATCCCCAACTAAATTTGGTTTATTGACCATGGCCGGATATTTTTTAACAAGATTTTCAATTATTTTTGCAGATGCCTTCTTTCTATTGATAAGCAGAGCAACAAGTAATGGCGTTTCATTCATGTTATTCAATCGTTGACCATCAATTCGTTTTTGATTTAAGAGATACAACACATAATTTTCATTGTTGGTCTTACAAGCTGCATGTAGCGGAGTATTTCCATGATTATTTCGTTTATTTATGTCCTTTAACACATTATGCGGTTTATTCATCAAATATTCAATCATTTCAGGGTCTTGCGGTTGATATCCAGCAAGAAAGTGTGCAAGACAATCACCATCATTATCCACATAGTGCACATTTACATGTCCCTTCTCAATTAAGAGTTTCATCACCTCAAAATGATTTCTCAGTATGCTGGCTTGAAGTGGACTAACGCCATGATAATCTTGAATTTTTGCGAGACTTGGATCGTGCTGTACCAACATTCGGATGACATCTTCACTGAATTTACTCCAATCATTGTTGATAGCTGCTAAAAGTGGTGTCTCTCCTTTTTTATTTTGAATTTTCGCATCTGAATTTGCATGTTTGAGCAGTGCATTTAATAAAGGAATATTTTCACGTAACGCTGCACAATGCAATGGAGTTTCACCCAAATTGTTTTGATAATTGACACATGAACTCGATATGGGACATTCATTAAGCAAGTAATCAATGATATTCGGACCAATATTTTGAATTGTACTAATGAAATGTAATGGCGTTCCATTATCCCAATCGGAAATTCCATTTAATCGATGAATTTCACTTTGAACTCCATTCAAATCGTTTTTCTCAATTGCAATTCTCAGATCTGACCAAAAATTATCCGCTCGAAACACTGAATATAAATTTAAATTTTTTGAGGTGTAAGTGCATGGACGTTCATCTGATATGTCATTTACTTCAATTTGCGCGATATTTGCTTCAGTTGTCAGGAATTTTGAAAATGCATTTGCTAATTCAATGTTATCTTTTTTAATTGCTATCTCGTATGGTGTCAAATTATCATTATTGCTTTCGTTTATGAAATAACTGATATTCCGATCGCCATACAGTAATAATTCGATTAATTCCGTATCTTGAATCTTATAATTAGATAAGTAGTGTAAAAGGGTGTTCCCGTAATTGTTTTTGACATTAATGTTGACTTGAAATTCATCAATCAGGATTTTTGTGAGTTCAAGACAATTTTCGCGGATCGCAACCATGATTGGAGTTTCACCCAATTCATTGACATCGAATGCTAGTTCGGGACACCTTCTTAAAATCTCTTTTTGCAGCTCGATATCTGAACAACATTTGATTGATAAGGTAAAAATATTGAAATTGAAACCAGAATTTGGTTTAATTGACAAATCCGGATTATAATTTAACAGCATATGTCTGAAAATGTACATATTTTTTGATACTAAAGCTGACATCAGTGGCGTATATCCATATAAAGTCCTATCTTTGACATTTATCATCGTTTGTGGGTCAACTGGCAATTTACTGATGATATAATCATAAATATATGGAACATTTATGCAATATTCAGCGCAAACATGAAGGATATTCCGTCCAAAATCATCATAAATTGTGAGGTCCATGTCATGATTTTCAATTAAGCCTCTAATTAAATCAAATTTCTTTGTTGTAATTACATACATAAGCACAGTGACATCATTCAAATTTGATTTGTACAAGGCAGTTGGATCACGTTCATAAACTTTAAAGAAAAACTCATCATTTTGCTTCAATGCCACTCTCAGAGGCACCCAGCCTTCAATAGTGTCTTTCAAGGTCACATCAAGTTCTTCACACTCCATCATTTTATGAAACATAACTTCAGAACATTTGTATTGTTCAAGTAATGTGTAAAACGGTGTTTTTCCACTTCTGTTTTGGACATTTAGCTGATATGTGAGAACGCCTGGTTCTTTTAAACAATAATTCAATGCACCATGATTACGAAGACCAAATCTGGCGAAATTATGTAATAATGTGTCACCATTTCCATCAACAGAGTCTCCAAATCTTTCAATTACGTGCTTCAATTCATCCAAATCACCATCTTGAATCTCATACAATGATAATTCTAGTGCAATTTTTCGCCTTTCAACTGTGGGATGATCTCGTTTTTCATTTGATTCGTTATTTGTCCTCATAATTTGCATCAAATACGGACTATTCATTTTCATTGCTAACATTGCTGGCGTATTCATGCCTTGTGCTTTACTGTTAGGCACATGAATCATTAATCGCATATTAGGTTGACCATTTATCAAGTAGTCAAGCATTTCCGAGCTTTTTACATTGAAGAGAAAAAATTGATGCAGAATTGAATTCCCGTCGTTATCAAAGTGATTTGGATCTGATTTGCCCTTTTCCATTAAGAGTTTCAGCAGATTTAAATCACATTTTATTACGGCATAATGAATTGAAGTTCGTCCCAAGGCATCAGGAGCATTAACGAGAATTCCATTTCTGTACTCGACCAGTTTTTCAATTACAGGTAAATTATTTTCTCCTAAAATTATTGCAGCAATCAATGAATTCCGTCCTAGTGAGCCACGTTTCTCGATAGATTCACGAGGCAAATTCCTGAGACAAATTTCAATACATTTAACACAATTCGGAAATGATGGCAGCAAGAATAAAGTCAAATTTTCTTTCAATGAGTCATTTGCTTGGATTACCGCTAAAATTAACTCATGTTGATCGTTGTTACACAAATTTCCGAGACTCTGGACTTCGGTTACGTGTTCAAGTGCTTCACCGATTGGAATCTCCATTGTAAGGAGTTGTGTCAAATAAATGGAACGCAGTCTGATCGATTTTCTAACGTTATGATGTGACATCTAATAACATTCGAATTAAACTGATATTATAAATTTTTATTTATCATTTATTTTGTAAAATGTGTGATAAGATAAGATATATAGATAAGATAATTATTGAGTAATTTCATTACAGTGGGTACGGAAAATGACAATTTCAATTATTTTAAAGCAAAGCAACGATTTTCTTTGAAATTAAATCAAATAACCTTACAATTAGTTCTAATCTCCATTGAATTTAAATCCCACAGAACAATCTATTAAGTAAATTATTCAAATTAAACCTCAATCTTTGCATCACTTAACAATATAAAATTACAAATCCATTTACTCTTTACTTTGTAAATTCTGTTAAAATAAATATTGGTATCAAGTAGAGCATGAACTTTGTTGTTTCTCACTACAAAGCACACTCACTCCCATTGATATGAAGGCAGAAATGAATAAGAAAAACAAGAAACCATTAATCTCAGCAAATGTTTAATTAGAAATTAGAGAATACGTGACTGGACTTCAAAAAATCTGTATAAAATAAAATAAGAGAGTAAGAAGAAAATCCAGATTCAAATGTAAAAGTAAGCACAAAACCCGTATCAAATATAAATTCACTCATTGTGTATACAATAAATTTAGAGTTGAGTGTAAGAAGAAAAACAAATTCAAATAACATTTATCGTTTACATTTTCTATTTGTTTTACATCACCATTGAATCCAAAAAAAAAAGAAAAATTAGACTTAAAACACAGAGAGAGAGATTGAGTTTATAATATGAAATAAAATAAAATGTGTATCATCGTTTATTTTGTTTGTCTTTGTGTCTTCACGTTTCGGATTGCCTTACAGCATCGCATTTTTAGTGTTTACATGTTCTTGTCATGAATATTTACCATTTAAATAATTTTATTTAGCACTAAATTGTTGTACGAGCATGACATTTTAATGAGTTTATTAGTTTGTTTGTGTTTTTAGTATAAACATTAATTTAGTTAATAAACTCTCTTTTTTTTTTGTTTGAAATTGACTTTGCATAGGAAAATTTCTGGTTAGTTGAGTTAATTTTATAATCTGACGTTGTTCTATGACAATTTTCACATTAAAGCAAAAAAATAATCGATTTTTATAGAATTTTTTAAGGTCCAACAGATATTTTTTAAAAAAGAAACCTTACAACAGTACTTTCATGGTGTAATTCAACAAAAAAAATGCATCTCACAGTCAAATTGGGGTTGTTCTATGGGTTGAGCTTAATTTTTTACAAAATTCAGGCTTAATATTTTACGAAGGCTCAATTTAATGCTTCTTCTTCAGTTTTTTTTTTAAATGAACCTTAAAAAAGTAATATTATTATTAACAAAATTCAAGAAAAAAAAGCCTCTTAGGTTCAATTTAACGTTGACGTTAGTTTTGCACTAAATCAAGACTGAAATTTTATGAAAACTTTAAAAGGTTCAGTAGATTTTGCAAAAAAAATTAGTTGTTTTCCATTTTTGCACAAAAGAACCTTACAACAGCACTGCTAAAATTATTTCGAATTAATCCTTTTCCATTTGTATATAATTGAATTAATTATTTATTTATTTTCTTACACATCAGTGTATAAATGGTACAATTTTCGCTTAACTAATGATAATTTTAGCAATATAAAAAAAAAAAAATTAAAAAAAAAAACAAGATTTTGAAAAAGAAACCGTGCAAAAGCTATCCATAGTCGGGTTCTAACCCGAATGTTTCACAAAAAAAACTTTGGTCTTGAGCCTGGTCCAAGTTTAATTCTTCAGTGTCTCCAAGATTATTTCCTTAAACCATCAAATTATTCCAACAGTTGTACAAAGAGTCTTTCGTTAATTCACTCCACACGATAGCCAAATTACAAATTGCGGTTCCATCTTCTTTGCTCTTCATACATTTAATGACAAAAACCGTTAATGCCGTTTTAATAATACTGTTGAATTTGGTGGATGGATTTGGGTTTTTATTCTTCCGCACTTTGGAAACCAAATTCGCCGTATGAGCCGGTGCATTGTCCTACAGTAATAAAGCTCGAACTTTATTATGAGGTCGCTTTAGCACGCGCGATTGGTATTCAAATAAAGCTGGTAAGAAATTATTAATAACCATTGCTCCGATAAAAACTGTGAAAACCATGCTTTCGATGATTACTTGTATGTAACCTGTAAAAAAAAGGATAAAAAAATAAAATTAACATCAAACAACTCAAACCGGAAGGAATTCGAAATCTTTTAATCAACGTGGCTTTGCACTTTTCCCGACCACACATAATTTAGTTTTATGATTTCCATTTCTATTAACACGATTACACTAACACGATCCTACAATGGTTTGAATCCTTTTGATTTAGCACCAACAATGTCATACGTTTGACGTGGAATCATCTTATAATAGAGACCTGAGGAAATATAATTCAATCAAAACTTTGAATTTTGTTTGCCCCTGATTGAAAACTTACCAGTTTCGACTGCGTTGTACAATTCTTCATGTATATACGAGTTCTCTTGGATCAATTGTTTCAATTCTATTTTTAAATTCAGTGCATCATGTTGATGCACTTGTATAGGTTGTAAAAGTTTTAAAAATGAGCACTTGGAGAGAATTGCAATTGGGGAGGGTGAAATGGGACAGTTTTATGTGTATTTTTTAAAAAAGAGAACCTTACAACAGCAACCTTACACATAATTTCAAATCAAGCTTTTTCCATTTTAACATAATTAAATAAATAATTTATTATTAAACTTCTTTCACATGAATGAATGGTACAATTTTTGCTCAACTTAGCACATCTTTGCAAAATGAAAAAAAATATATCAAAAACAAACTGTAACAAAATTATTTTTTTTATACTAATTAAAAAAGTTTTATAAACTTTAAAAAGAAAAAAAAACAAAATCTAATAATTACTCAAGAAGTGACATTTGGGCGATTTTCTTCTGTATTTGCCATAGAAAATAAATAGGAAATGGAACGATTAATAAATTGAAATTATATAAAATAATAATGAAAATATTCTACGACAACGATCAAAGTGAAAGTTATGGAAAAGTTTAGTTTTCTAATTAACGTCAAGTTTATTTTAGAGACGGTTAAATAAAAATTAAAAGTGGAAATACAAGAAGAAAGGAAAAATAATTGAAAAAGAAAGTCCTTGAAATTTATTTGTATCATTAATTTGTATTTAAATGAAAGTTATTCGTCTGTGATTTCAATTTAATTAACGAAAACCGTGAAATTTAAGACTCAAATTAAGAAATATTGTTATTTTTTAACATTTCATTCCACATTTTTTTTTATTTTTTAATGGTTTGGTATCAGATTGCCAATGGTTAGCATCATTAAAAGTTCCTTTTGTGCAATTGGGATTCATTTTTTTGAATCAATGGAATTTATTTTTCACAGAGTTACACCACAAAAAGTGCATGAATACAAAAAATATCATTGATACAAAACTTTATTTTTAAAAAAAAAAAAAGTTTGTTTTTTCATTTTTCATGATAAAAATTCGTATTAAATTTCGTATAGTAAAAAAATAGCGCTCCTAAATCTGAATCGATACAATTCCAAAAAGAAAAGAAAAACTTTAAATGGCACACGGTTGTTTATTTTTTCACTCCTTTTGGCTTATTCAACTATTTAGAGAAAAACATAAAATAAGCATCTGTCCAACTTTTTCCATAATTTACTATTTATTACATAAATTATTATTATAACAACTTTTTTTTTCATTTTAAATTTATTTCTTGTACATGTACATTCATTCAATATGACTTGTGAGTGACTGAAGTTAGACTGAACTTTTATTTTAATAGGAAATAGTTGCATTATATTGAATCGAATTCATTGATATCCGGTTTGAGTCACAATGGATTGAAAAACGGAAACTTTTTAATGGAATGCTAAATTGTGACAACTGAATAGAAACTGAAAAATTAAAAAAAAAGTTACATTTACCTTTGAAAATGAAATAAAATATGTGACCATTTAAATTTTACTTGAGATTAATAAGCTCTTTTTTCTAAAACATCCGATTAATCAACGCTCAAATCTTAAACCTTGAAATACTTGGATCAAAATCGATCTAAAAACCAAAAAATTGTTGGATGAAAATCTCAAATCCATTTCCTCTCCAAAAATTATTATTATTTTCAATTAAATTTTATTGTTTGTCATACTTCCACACAATTTCCTTTTATTTTCAGACCTTTTTTCTTGTCCCATTTCAATAATTACTCTCTAACACCACAATCTACATTATCTCATCGTGACCCATATGTTTTAATCATCACATTTATTTGGATTGGGATAAAATTTTCCCATTATACAAATTAAGTTGAGTTCCATCTTTATGGAATTGTGTCTGCTGTTTATCACACAAAGAAAATTAAAATGAGAATGAGACAAAAAAAAAATCAGAAATTCACAATCACAATAAAAATAATAACAATTATCACAAACACGATAACATTAACGCATATTTTTGTCTCATCGGTACTTTTGTTTTATTTCTAGATTACAAGTCTCTAATTCAAAACATGTAGATAAAAAATAACACACATTGAAGACCTTTTTCTGTTTATTTGTACACTTATCTGATACAATTTTAGATTTAATAATAAAACTCGTAGACACTCATGGGACTTATACTTTTTTTGTTGTTTGCTGAAATTGAGTCTGCATATTTGAAATGGTTTGAGTTTACATCTATTTCAATGTGAATAAAAAGGACTTAAAGTGTATTCCATTTCTACCCTAATTATCGGGTTTTCTTAATTTTTATGCCTCATTTTAACTATAAGGGAGCTCGTTGACCGAGTTGGTTAAGTGGCTGGTATGATTGGTAAGAATCCTGCAACGGAGGTTTGAATTCAGTCCCGGGATGAAAATCAATTTGTGTTTTTCGAGTTTCAAATGTGCTCAAGTTTTTCTTAGAAAACATAAAAACCCTACTGGGATTTTTAGGGGCACTCAGTGAAACTTTAGGGCGACTGAATCGAATGACAGTTAAAATTGTAGGTCCCACGTGGTTAGACCATAGATAAAAGGTGCTTATTATGAAAGCTTCGGTTAAAATGGAATGAACACAATAGAACCATTGGGTCCGCGGTGGAGCTTGTTCATATCTAATCTAATCTAACTACAACATAGCATTCATTTTATAATCAGCAAAAAAATGTGAGATTTTCATTTCAAAAAAAGCTGAAAAAACAGTTATTTTCATTATAATTTTTGACCCATTTGAATCTCAAATCCATAAATAATATTCTTTTATTATCTGAACAATATAAAAATATGTCTTTCTCCAAGTCCAAACAACAAAAAAATATATTAACAGATAATTGATTGACTTTTACTTGGATTGAGACGGATGAATATCAATCATTTTGTATTACAATGTATTTGAATTATTCACCATATTGTGTGAAAAGAAAAGCCGGATAATACTCACAAAAAAAATGTATGAATATGATGATGTCAAATATGGTCAAAAAAATTACCAGAAAAAGGATTTGTGGTTTTATTTGCATTACAATCAACTTTGGCTTTTATTGAAATGGAAATTAAAATTTCTTATAAAAAAGAGGGAGGAATCACTCATGTTTCATAATGAAAAAATAATTAAAGTGAAAATGTTATCATTTTAATAAAAATGTATAAAAGCGTAAAAAATGAAATATTTTTTTAAATAAAAGTCATAGCAGCGTAATATCAGTGATTCGCTTGCATAAGATGATAAATTGTAGAATAATTTACAGTCTCTTGACCACCACCATAAACCATAATAATATAAAGCCATGATAATAATACAAGTAAATCCTGAGCTAACATTTTTTATGTAGTTTGTAGTGCATTTCCAATGAAAAAATGCACTTTTACATGGAGTTTGACTGTCATTCCTCAGACGGAATAGTCAAACGGGACCAGATTTGGATTTTTTGTGTTCACTGTAAAAGTTGAAAACGCCTCACAGTTCAAATTGATTTGATCTGCAGACGGAGATCTTTGATTTACGCTTACAGGGTGTTTGATGATGCAATTTTTAACGGATTTCCTGTCAATTTGTATAAAAATTTCGAATATTATGGGCAATAGAGTGAACGGAAGTGAAAAGTTAACAATCTCTATTTACGTACAAAATATGTGAAGTTTCCGTATATGTATCTATACAAAATGAACTGTCAAGTTTTATCTGCTTACCCCCTAAGTCTATGGACATAATCCGGGGTGGTTTGGTCTCAGTCTCATTAAAATGCATTTTTCTTAACTATCCAGTGGATTGAATTTCAATTTTTTTTCCATCAGAATTACAATAATGCTGTACAAGTAAAATAAAATAAAATAAAAAAAAATACAAAATCCAGAAGGCACTCAAAGTTATTAAAAAGGCATCACCGCGCAAATTAACACAATATTTCTCTATTAGTAGTGGATTGTATGAAGTTACATTAGAAAAAAAAGGGATAATAAATGAATGATAAAACGAAATAAAATAAATAAATAAATAAACAAGAAAATTAAAAAGTTACCACAATTTTCTTCTTTACATGAATATAAAAATAAAATGCCTTGATAGATAGATGGAAAGAACTGGTTCATGATACATTTTATAAATAAATAAATAATAAAAAGAATTAAAGAAGAAATAATGAGATAATGTAAATAATAATAAGAGGGTAAGATAAAATGAAAAATAAAAAAAAAGTTGTAATAATACTGATGATGATCAAAGGCACACAACAGAGAAAAAAGGAGAATGTTCACTTAAAACTTTTTTTTGGTTCCTGGTAAATAAAAAGTTATATTAAATAAGGCCAAATTAATTTCATATCAAATTAAAATTTAGGTAAATAATTCAAACCCTCAAAATCTGGGGCTAAAGTTGGACCAGTATTGAAATTTCAATCCAAAAGAGTGCGAAACGTGCTCATAAGTCACATTTTACCGTTAGCTGTTGAATTTCTTAAAACTGTCCTTCATAACAATATAAAAAGAGTGGCTCATTATTAGTACAATTTTTTTTATGTCCTTTTAAAATGTATTCAAGTGATTCTTTAGTTAGTTTTACATTTGCTTATTTATTTATAATTAAAAAACATTTACATTTAAAAGGCAAGGTAAAATGAAATTGAAAGACGAAAAATGGGAAATTCTTACCACTGGACGGTTTAGAAAATTGCATTTCAATGGGATCCGCTTAATTGAATTAAATTAAATTTTAAATAACCGCCATTTTGAAAATAACCGTCATCCAAAAAAATTTGAAAAAATTAGTCATTTTGGGTTTATGACTGGTTCAGGCTTTGGAGCCTAATCCCTGAGCCCAATCCTTTAGGCCAATCTCTGAGCCTAATCTTGAAGCTAATGAGTCAAAGTTCATTTTAGTAAACTTCTCCATCCAACAAAACAAATCATCAAATTTTAAAAATTGTAACCGTAAACATGAAATTAACAGCGCCCTCTTCAGTGATTTTTTCCTCACTTTTACAAATTATTTTAATACAAATAAAATTTTTGTTTGAAAATGAGTTTTTTTTCCAAGAAAAACTCGTTTAATACTTCAAAAGTCTTTTTCATATGTCAAATGTAAACGCCTGGTATTTTTCAAACTAATTTTTGTTTGATCTATTTTTTTTAAAAATAAAAATATCAAATATCAGTTGAAAGTTTACCTTTCAATAAAGTACTGAAGCAATACAAACTCGGAAAGTAATTAAATAAGATGTTGCAAAACTTTAATATAAGACTTCTTAACATCATCTTCATTATTATCATCATCATCATCGACAGAAATAGAAAATTAAAAAAAAATTCATCGCAGCTGCAAAACCAATTTTCAACTTTTTTTTTGTTTTAGTTCGTCTAATTTTAAAAGTTTTATATCACATCAAAACAGCTATAATTCAGTAATAAACGCACTCACTTATAACACAACTCACTCTTTTATTCCATGAAACAAGAGACCAAAAGTGTGTCTGTGTGTGTATGTGAATGAAAGATAAGAAGGAAAACTTTTCCCATTTAATAATTTTCATTTGTTCACATTTCATTCAATAAATTCATGAGAGATAATTTATAAATGTTACAAATAAACTAAAATAAGTATTGAAGCGATATCTCGTTTTCTCTCAGATGATTTAATCTCATATTTCTTCCGTTTCCAATCACATTTCCGTCTGAAGAATTGATCTCAGTTGAATTGAAAGACAAAGCACAGGAAAAACACAGAAGCAAGAAAAAAAAGTTTTTCCTTATAAATGTATTTTTGGTATGTATCTGTGTTTGTTTGAAAGAGAATTGATATTATTATCTGTCTCTTGGGTGTAATAAAATTAATGCTGCTCCATTGGTTCCGCTACTACTTTTCACAACTTAACTCAACTCTATACTTGTTGGTATACAATGTATATATTGAATTATATGCATTGCATTGTCTTATCTTTTTATTGGATTTTTTTCCTCTTGTTTTCAATAATTTTTTACAAATAGAAGTGTGAAGAAGGAAGTACATTCAGTTTTTATGGTTCAATGAATACAAATTTATTTTCAACCTGAGTGAGTGATTTAAGAGTGTTATAAATCGGAAAATGGATATTATGTTAAATATGATCATGCAAAGAAATATAAAACAGAAAACATCTAATTATAGGGAATTTGAATTCATGTTAAGCAGCGCCATATTCAAATTACGGTTAAAATTGGAACTAAAATCAAAATTTCAATAAAAACTCTGATTTTATATTCATAATCAGGTAATCTACGCTCATTATGTGCTTTGTTAAATTGTTTTTAAACTCTTTTCACAACTATTTTGATGTTAAAAATACATTTTAAGCACAAATTTCATATTCATTGGTAAAAATTGGACTAAACGATGTTTTAATGTGTTTTTGATGGTGATGTTTTCTGTGGTTTTGTCATCTCTCTCTTGTGCTTTCTTATAATATTACATTTAATAGCCTCATAACAAACAATTTGATGATGCAATTTTTCAGGTCGGAAGTAAAATGTTTTTCTTGCAAAGTCATCAAAAAAAGCATTTTAATGACTTTATGCCCGTATTATTGTGTGTGTAATAAAAGGCAAAAGTGTAACACTTTTTATACCTATTTAGATAGAAAACTTTCAGCATTTTATTGTCTTAAATATAACATAAAATAATTCATTTTAAATGAAATGCTCTCCTCATCCTCCTTCACCTACACACACATGTACACTAATAGTCTCTGTGGAAAATATAATGTTGTGTCGTCATTTGTTATAACAATAAAAGCTTTATTATTATATATTTAATTCATTGCCTTCTTATTTCTTCTCTCTTTGTTTTTGTTTCATCTTATAATTTTTATTATTATATTTTTTTTTTACTTTATAATGTACCAAAAAAAGAACATATAATAAAATTAATGCACATTTATGACTTTTTTGATCGTTTTTCTCTTATTATATTATTATTAAATGTCTTTGTAGTCCCGCAATGAATACAAAAGCCAAGTCATATACATTCATTTAATTTACTGTAAATGTCTATTTCAGTTTATTTTATTTTATTTCATTTTATTATTAAAAGAAGAAGTAGAAACTGGCGATAAATGTATGAGAGCTTGTTTAAGCAGTTAAGGCAGTTAGCACAGACATAATTTTATATGTTTAATTACCTAAAACGATTTTTCTTTGGTTGTATGATAAGGATTTTTGTTATTAAATGAAATTAATATAAGTCTTGAGGATAAGGGTAAGGGTAATTTATGATTTTTTTTCTAGATTTAGATTTTCAATGAAAATTTTCGAATTTCTTTTCAATTAAATGAAATTTTTACTTTGAAGAGTTTTTTGAAATAGCTAGCGTCATACCCACAGAAGGGTTAGCTTCAACTTATGCTGGTATAGAACCATGCTTAGGAATTTCATTAAAAACAGCAAAGTCTGCAATATTTGAGTGGCTTATAGATGAATCAACTTGGTACTGGGATCAACAAAGCAATCGTCTTTCTGAACATGTACTTAATCTTCTACTAAGAAGCTTCTAGAAATGACCATAGGTCAAATAAGTTCTGGTGGCATTCCATACAGGACACGAACGTGTACTAAAACACCTTAAGATATTGAATCAGAGTGAAACTGATTTATATAAAATATGTCGAACAGAAAAGAAAGTGTCAGCACATTCTCTGCTTCTGTAGTGAACTTGAGAACAGGAGACGAAGGTTTTTTGGGCAAATAAATCCAACGGCTCTCTTTTGAATAAAACTTCATTTGATATATACTTTCTTGAAGGAAATAAGTTTCATTCAAGAAGAAAATAATTTAGGGTTAGTCGAAAGACAGCCAACAAAAAGCCCAATGTAGTAGTGGCTGAGGTGGGTATACCCTTCTCTAATCATCATCACCACAGAAGGGCTCAGTTTTGTGAAGATGATTAAGTATAGCAAGATAATTAAGAAATCCAATCAGAGTTATCAAGAAAGAGTTTTTGTTTATAGGTCTAAACCGCAAGAGCTAGGCTCGCCTCAATACGACGAAAAAGAGGGTCATCGTGGTTAGAATCGAAGAGAAATAATAGAAGGATGAAAATTCTTTTTCAGGTTAAGACAAAGACCGAGTGCGTTTAAACTGGAGCAAACAATTATGTCAATAAATTAAGTCGCTGAAACAAAAGTGACTCAAACCACTATAAAACACATTTTTTATCATTTTACAAGGAAGTCAAGAAACATAAATTAACATACAAAACCATATGCCATAGCAATAAACAAGCCAGAAATGAGTCAAACAAAAAACACAAATGAAAGCTTTTATTCTTTGGTTAGAACACAAGTGTGAATGTTGAAACAATATCATTATCTCATCACATATGCATTTTTCACAACATAATATAACATTTGTGAATTTTATAATAAAAAATTATAATTATTGTATGAAAATTTCAAACAATTAAAACTAAGCGCGTTGTAGCATATGCACACAAAGAACATTAATATATCAAAGCCCGGATATGAGAATATGGTGGCATATAATTTAAAAAACATTCTACTATAATTTTTTTTCAGTTTTAGAATCAAGTGCATTAAAATACTGTTTGTATGTGAAAAATGTGAAAAAAAATTATAATCATATGATTATTTTTCTGCTTCCACTGTGGATCGTGTGATGCTTTTATTTTAAATTAAAATATTCATCTAAATAAGTCGCGCAAAATTCACATAAACATAAAAATAATTTTTTTTGTTTAAATGAAAAAAATACAGTTGCATTTCAAGCGAGAAAAAAATATTTAATATTTGTGTTTTAAATAATAATAACAGCAAATATTCACACACACACACAAGCAAATTTCTAATTAATTTTTTCACACGTTCGTCCTCTCATTTGAGCTCATGTCATTTATTCATTATTATTATATAACATTTTTATTTATTCATTTAATTGTTTGCTCACATCATGCTCTCATAATATTTGAATACAAAAACAGGAAAATAACAAGCATAAAAGGGAAATAACGTGACAAATTTACTGTTGTTTTGTTATATTTTCATCAAAATACCGGACGTCTCCATTTTCATATGTACATAAAACAAAGTAACACATAATTGCATCAAAAAATAAAATTAATTAATATTTCTAAATTATAATTACAATCCAGTGTGTAAAGTTCTTAATTAAACCACTTCTATTATTATCAATTTCATACACTGCAACTATTAAATTAATTTAATTTTGCTGTAAAATCCACACATGAAACTAGAGGAAAAACCTCAATTATTTATTATTTAATTTTTACTAAACCAAACTTTTACAAGTCTAACACCAACACAATCAAAATGATTATCACCACATACATGTGTCCGTATGTGTGTGTGTGTGTGTGTGTGTATGTGTGTTGGGTACAAAAATTTATTGAAATTGGTATTTTCAATTTGTGTAATTTATTTAAATATTTGTGGTAAAATGGAACCAAATTTTCCCTCCATATCATTTCAACGTACACTACCATAGATTTGAGTAATTAATCGGTTGAATAGTTTCTATTAATGATATTATTTATGGAAAGTTGATTAATTTTATATGCATATTTTGTATGAAATTAATTCAAATTTTAAATTTATTAAAATTTTTTTTAATGAAAACACATGTGAATATTTTGTGATAAAATTTGAAATTAAATTGAATGTGAATCAATTGAATTTTTCATAGAATTTTAGTTGAATTTTTATTTAAATAAAATCGATTGCAATTCAAGAGTACTCAATGAAACCGAGGAAAAAGATTAAATAATGATCATCTTTGATTATTTCCTTTTTGATTCATTGCATTTCTTTATCATAAATTTGATTAGTTTAATCTTTCCTTTCTTTTCATATTCTCTAGGTTTTTTTTTTTATTTTTTTGTTCTATTATCACAACCGTGCTAAAATTTCCTGTGAATTAAAATAAAAGTTCTTTAGAATGTTTAAAGCAATGCCTTACATAAATTTAATTATTTTTTGGTTGAACTCATTGCAGTCCCTAAAAAATTGATAAACCTCCAGAGTCTTTTCGATTAACAACGATACGATGCATTTTTTATTAGACATTTTAACATATTGAATTATATTCCAAAGGTTTACAATTTGCTGTACTTGCAATTGCTTGGCTTTATATTTTCCTGCAGTGAGGTACTCCAGCATGATGAGAGTTTATCAATTTTTGAAAACGGCTGTGCCAGCCTCCAACTTCATTTGTCGTTCGCTGGTAAGTGTTTAAAACGAACATGTAGACACATCAAATATTTGCTGGAAGACGAGGCAACTTCCTACATGTCGACCTCTTGCGTATGTTTTTTCAGTATAATTAAACAAATCCACTAATTTCCCTTCACCAACAGTATCAACTTCAGGCATATTATCAACAATATCATCAAAGACATTATCAATGTCAGCTTCAGGAATGAATGGTAAAGCCAAAACTTTTTGTGTGGAATCTTTTATTTCAGGATTCTGATGGTACTGTGCCTTTAGTCCTTTAACTATTGCTTGCCCATAAACTGCTTGTGTAAAATGAAACAAGCACCCTTGGACACTGAAATTTGGAAAAATTGTCCGAGCAGCATTCATAAATGCGAGCTCGAACTCTGACATTACAATTTGAGGGTTAAAATCATAGTTAAGCTCCGTTGCATGTTATCTTAGTTGCTGAAGAACTTGTGTATAGAAAGTTTCAGTTTTTCTTGTACTGATACAAAAAATTCATCTATGTACGTTTGCATGAATGATGTACATCTAGAAAATGAGTGGTAAGATTTGACATAAAAAATGGGTTACTTAGATGAAAAATTTCATGTAAGGCGTTGCCTTAAAAATTCATATAATTTTTTCCGAAGATCATAGAAAATTTCGACACGGTAACATAGCAATTTTGATTTTAAATGTAAATCGACAGTATTTTAACTATTAACTGATTGGTTACTGCTTAGCCATTTTCTACAAAAATTCAATTTTGAATGAATCGTTAGCTGATAGCTATCTTTGAAGCTACGACTTTGGACCTTAATTTTTTTTTAAATTTGATTACAAAAATGGTCAATTAAGGTACGCTCGTTTGAAATGGGTTGAGTATAAAAAAATTTATTTGAAATGCATTAACGATTCACTGTTAATTAAAATCAGCCCTTGCCCCAACCGCAGTGCTACAAGTCAACTACATAAAAGACGACAAGCCTCAATAGGATTGAAAAGCCCTTAAAATGTCAAGTAAAGGTCTTAGTTTTCTGAGCAAATTATGGAACATTTAATGGAACGTTTTCATCTTACAGTGTGGAATTACATACAAAATTACTGATATTCATCGTATCAATGAATTCAAATTCTTCGAGTACTTTTTGATTCTTATTTCATGACTTTCTTCAATTTTTATAGCAATTTTGTATAATTCATTGGAAAAGAAGAAGGATGATTTAAAATTTAATCACATTTTAGCCGCAAGCAAAATGAAACCACTTAAAAATAATGCATTATCGAAGATTTTCCTTCATTATTTCTTTTCTCTCTCCCTTTTTATTTTAATGGATTCCTTATTCTTAACTTACATCGTTATTTTTCTTTTTTTTATCATATTAAATGATAAAATTCGGGAAATTTGAGCTTCATTATTTCAAATATTTTTTTTTATGTTTTTAATTTGTAACAAAACTTTTATTGATATATTTGTTTATTATTTTAACGAAACAATTCCTTTAAATTTACATTCAATACATTGTCAGTTTGTAAAATACTTCAACAAATCCCTTTGTGTCATAAATTTTATTGTATTCATATTTTTTTTCTGTATAAAATATAATAAAAAAATATGAAATAAAATAAATAAAATAAATAAAGAGTGCACGTCCAATATGGTGCAGACACGTTGTAGCACATCTCGAATTCATGCATAGTGTAAAGTTCATGTTTGTATTAAAATCCAACGTCCGAATGTCTGTCATGAACAAAACTTATTATTAATGTTGCTCTTCACATGTCAAACAATGCACATAGCCCAATGCATTTTTATTATTATATGTTACATTAAAAATGATTCTTTTTCATTTTTTTTTATTTTATTTTTAAATATCAAATAATATAAAATAAAATGTAAAAGTTTTAAACGAATTGGATGGGCGTGAGTGTAAATGATACCTCTTGTTTTATTCAATTTATCATTCTATTTGTTTGATGGACCGTAAGCTCATGTACGAGTGTATGGACGAGGAATATTAATATTAAAATTTAAAAAAATTGTGTGAAATGAATTTTAATCATTTTTCATGGGGGGTTTTCCAAAAAAAATTACAATGATTAAGCCATTATCTGGATAATTGAAACTCAATAAGGGACTTTTTAAATGAAAAAAAAAATTTTATTTAAGCTTTAAGATCAATATTTGGACTGAAGCAAAACAAAAGATGATTATAATAACAAACTTTTAAATTAAACATCCTTCGATAAAATTTTTATGTACTTTTCAGACAAAGTAATATCGAGTAGATATCAGCAACAGACACCCTCTCTTATGGGTGTTAAAAAAGTGTTAAATTGTTTAAAAAGAGACATGACACAAGACATAATCTTTTAACACACACACTCACATGTGTGATAACAGAACAGAAGAAAAAAAGTTTTGAATTCAGTTATAGTTGTGGTGTAAAGTTTTTAAAATTTATATATATTTTATTAAGTAAGGAAGATTATGTGAAGAAAAAGTTCAAATAAGTTACCATCAAAAGTTAAAAAAGACATGAGAAAACTTGTGAGCTTTTAGTGGTTGATATTCGTGGGTTTAATGGAAATGACAATCGAATTAATGTTCGTTTAGTCCCCTGATTTAACATCAAGTTCAATTGATTTATTTCTCATAGTTTGATACCATTCCATAATTTCTTTCATTTTAATACTTGGATCACTCAGAATTGAAAGACATTCCTATGAAGAAGAAAAAAAGTCTTTGAATATCATTAAAAAAATATGGATTTTAACCTTACTTCATAAAAATCGATCATCATTGGCTTAATTTCCCATTTTCCAGGAGAAATTTCATTCCAAATTAATTTGAAAATGACTTCCTTTAAAATTTGCAGTGTACCAACATCGAAAGCCGTTATTTGAAGAAAATGACTGGCATTTTCATGTTGTTTCAATTCAATGATCGCTTTTCTTCCAAACAGACTGATGTATTGACATGAATTGGATTCACTTAAATTCAAAATATTTCCATTAATTTTATGATTGAATTCTGATCTCTCACCAATATTTATATTAAATGTCATTGACTCATCATGCACTGATTTTTCCTCTTCATGTAAATAATAATTTGACTGATAAAATTCAAGCAATTTCTGGATTTTTTCATTGATATCTGCATTTTCAGTAGATTTGAAGGTCAATTCAATTCCTTTCGCTTCAAATTTCAAGCAATTTTCAAATCCAGGCGGATCAAATTCAATTTTTGACTTTAACATGATAAGATCATGTCCTGATTTGATGAGATTGATCACGATAGCGTCTATTTCAGGTACGTGCAAATTATGTTTTTGAGGAATTCCAATCAAAATTTTGATTGAGTCCTTCGATGAAAGTGTTTTTAACGGAATTATTTTTGTTTTTCTCTTCATCAATGAATTTGTATCAAATTCAAGGTAATTCAATTCAAGAAAAGTGTCTTCAATTTCACTTAAATTTAGAGTGTTATTCAGACTTGATTGGAATTCCAATACGATATAAATACAATTTTGATTGAGATTGATGCCATTGATGCAGTAAACGTAATCACGTGAATTTTCTGGTAAAGAATCCAAATATGAGAGCTTCCCTTTGATTGGCTCTGCATTTGAACCAATAAATGTTTGTAATATTTTTTTCTTTGATTCACATTCCTTGACTATTTTTTGGGACTCCTGATAATTTTCAAATAGTTGTTTGAATTGCTTTTTCATTGATTTTGCTTTTATCACCACAAGATCATCAATCTGAAATGAAATCGAATCCTAAAATATTGCTTTGAATTTCAAAATATTTAATGGTTACCTTCATTAATTGATTATTTTCTTTGGTTACTTGACATGCTTTGACAAAATCGGCATTTATAGAATACAAGCATCGATTTTCCGTTACAACGAGCATCCTTTTCAAATCTTTAATGTAAAACTGTCCGACAATACCTTGAACTTTGAATGAATGTCGTTTCAATTCAACTTCTTTTTTGTGAGCTGCAACAAATTCAATCACTTCTAATTTAGTTCCATCTGAGTAAGAAAGATATTTTTTATGGTCAATACACCATAAATTCGTGTTCAAATGATGTCTTTTACTGATAATCAGTGATGTAATTGGGCATTTGTACGTTATTTCTATTGAGCCTGATGCCAATACAGCGACAAATATAAGAAACTTTTTCTCAAACCAAAATTTAATCACTTTTGAGCTGTAGCTCTTAACTGGTCGTATTTCATGATCATTCGGATCCTCTGAATTTGGATTGACCCAAAAAATATTACAGCCGACTGAGAACATCAAAATCGATCCAATTTCTGTATTCAAGGATGCTCCAAGAAACTCATTCAGAAATGTGATATTTTGTTTGGTGACTGTTACACAATTCATTGAATATCGTTCATTATCGATTCCAGGACCACAATCAATCATTTTCAAATTTTCACCATCTTCAGCGTTATCTAAGCAATATTGAATCCGTAAATTTTGACCAAGTTCTTTGATAAGTAAAATAACTCCGTCTTTTGATTTGATCAGATCCTGACATCCAGAAATATTTTCCACTGGTTTGACTTGTTTGTATGAAAAAAATATCGATAACGTTTTATCTTCATGAAGGCAAAACGTCTTAATTTGAGTTGATACAATTTTAATGACAGAACTCGGAACTTCAATGATATTCTTCTTCAATGGAATTATTTTCTCATTGACCTGTGAATTTAAAGAGGATTTGAGGTCACCCAGTAAAAAAGTAAGAATTTGATTGATTCCAGTTATAATTAAAATAGATTTCTCCACGTTCTGAGTAAAACACATCAACATTGGATCAAAAGTTAGAGGGAGCTCTAATTTCAATGACTTTATTTGAGGAATTTCATTGATGACAGTCGTTGCATTTTGTGTATTATCAACTTTCAAACGTTTATTTTGAGATTCCATTTAATTTTGTTTTAATTTAATTTTTGTTTTTATTTCAAATTTAATTTTAATTTTTACTGAGTTTTTTTCTGTTTATGTTTATTTTTTGTAACCCGCCAAACTTTCAATTTTTAGTTGCAATACTCGACACTAGGATAAAAATAACGGCCATTATAATCAAATTCAAAAATATGGTTAAATTGAAAAGTTTCTTTTGAACCCAATTTAAATTGAAAAATACTTGTAATTTCAAAATAATTTTGATTGAATTAATTTACCACGATATGATTTCAATGAAAAATGCAAATTTCTTTTAAAATCAACATCATTTTCGTAAGTTTACCAAAGAAAAATTTCGATTAATACCAAAATATCAATGATTTTATTCAGTAAATATTTGATTTTCAAATATTTTTTATACAAATTTAAAACATTTACATGAAATGCATTAATTTTAATCATTTTGCATCAAAATAAGTTAATGAAATCTCAAATATAAGGAATTTTCTTAACACAATAATTTTGATGTCATAACCTACACATGATTTTTGTTTTGACATCACCACATGTTGTTGTTATTGTTTTAAAAAAATTACTGAAACACACAGTGAGGTAAAATAATGGTACCGGAAAATGAAGAATTTATTCCTTTGGAAAGTCCTTCGAGGCCTGTAAATGGTCATAGCAAAAGAGAACGTCCACCAAAACCAGAAGTCAATCGAAAAGCTCGAATTATTATCAGAAATTTATCATACAAAGCCAAAGAAGAGGATTTGAAGAAACACTTTTCTCCTTATGGTGAGATTGTGGAGGTTTGTATGCTAAAAAGGAGTGATGGCAAGTTAGTTGGTTGTGCTTTTATTCAATTTAAACAAGTGAATGATGCTGCAAAGGCGATTAAAGAAACGAAAAATAAAAAGTTTATGGATCGTCCATTGAGAGTGGAATTTGCATTGAGTAAACAAGATTATGCAAAGAAAAGGGGTTTGAATGATGAAAGTGAAGTGAAACCGATTAAAGAAGAAATTGTTAAAAAGGAAATCGATGAAGAGAAACCTCCTGTCAAAAAGGGTCCAAGACGATCTGCAAATGACGCAGGTGATGGAAGAACACTGTTCATCAAAAATATTCCGTTTGACACGACGGATGAAGAACTAGGCAAAATAATGAATCAATTTGGAGCACAGGAATATGCCCTCATTAATCGTGAATCGATTTCTGGTCATTCAAAAGGAACTGGATTTGTCAGATTCAAATCAAAGGAATCTGCTGACTTGTGTTTAAATAACTCGGGTAAAATTCAAGTTAAAGATTTCACACTCGATATTTTTCCGGCAATGAGTCGAACAGAAGCAAAACTGAAACATGAAGAGGACAAGAAGAAAGAACCAAAAGATTCAAGGAATTTATATTTAATGAAAGAAGGTGTCATATTAGCAGGATCTCCAGCTGCTGAGGGAGTTTCAGCCTCAGATATGGCAAAACGATTACATTTAGAACGAACTAAAGCTCAGATGTTAAAAGATTTAAGTCGATTTGTAGCACGTGATCGTCTCACGATACACAACTTGCCAGAAAAATATGACAACAAAAAATTACGTGGCATGGTAGTTCAACAAACCAAGGAACAGCCCAAAGAATGCCGTGTAATGAAAGAAATAAAACCCACAAATGAATTCTCAGGAGGTCGCAGCAAAGGATTTGGATTTTTATCATTTGAAACACACGAACAAGCACTCAAAGTCCTCAGGAAATTGAATAACAATCCAAATATTTTTGGAAAAAATAATCGACCAATCGTCTCATTTAGTATTGAGGATAAAAAAGCGATAATGTTAAAGGAAAAACGTTTAGAGAAATCAAAATTAAACAATCCAACATATCAAGCTAAACTTGAAAACGCAAATGGAGCTCAATCGAAAAAGAAAGAAGCAAAATCCAAAAAATCACAAGTCAATGAAACATCAGAAGAAAATTTCCCGGGAAAATTTGTCCTACTCAAAAGACCACATGAAGATAACGATGAGCCATCCGTTAAAAATAAGAATAAAAAACAAAAAACTTCAAATGACTCAAATGAAGAAAATTTCGTTGGTCTTGCAGCCAAAGAAGGTATCACTCGAATGAGGTCAAAATCAAAATTGGAAATGCAAGCCCAGAAACACTTGAAAAACACAAATAAATTAAAGAAAATTCAGAAAAGACTTAAATTACAAGAAGAAATCCGTAAAGAGAAGAAAGAAATCGGTCGAACTAAGCAGAAAAAAGTTGAGAAAGATGACAACTTTGGAGAACTTTTCACAAAATATAAGGAACTCTTCAAATCAGCCGCTGATGAGACGAAAAAACCAAAATCGAGTTCAAAGAAAAAGAAATGGCATGAAGGAGTGGGAGAGAAATAATTCAAATTTATTTAATTTTTTTTTTTATTATGAATAAAAAGCATTTTAATTTTCAAAAATAAAAAATAAAATCGTTAAACAAATACAAAGCAGCACATTTTTTTTTAATATTATTGATTTTAAATGAAAGACCTTAAATTAAATCCTATTTTAAATAGAATTGTGCGATAAGCCAATTTTCATTGTGTAGCCTAAATCTTAATTCTACGGTTAATTATTGTTCATTTTTATTATTTTTACATGCTTTTAGCATTAAAAGGGTAAAATTTAGAAAAATTTTATTTTTAAAAAGTTCTATAAAGTTTAAAATTTAGAGTGATTTAAAAAAAGTCACTATATGAAGAAAATATTGGCCATATATTAATTTTTATCATACTTATCACTACAAATCGTATCACTAGTCTATTAAAATCGGGTTTCTATCCGTTAAATTAACATTATTTTCATTTAAAATGAGTACATGAACTTATAATCTAATTGAATTATTTTATATAAGGAACCTAGTTAATTAGGCTGGCTGTTTCTACATTTCTAATGCAATTATTTATACACAAATCTCCTTCTTCTTATTTATAGAGGCAAGTTGCTGCCTCTTAACAAATAATTTAAAATAAAATAATAGCTTAAATTAAAAACAAACAGATTATCTTATCATCCAGCAATAGCTCGGAGTATAGCACACAAACATAAAACATAATTTTTTTTATCACTTGCATCATAATAAATTCAGTCACGTGTCTAAGGACACATCTTACTCTACTACTAAAAACATAAACAATATTTTATTCCATTTACTTAACAATATAATTGACCGGGACTGCAATGATTTATTTCTGCTAAAATTTCACCCTGTTCCTGTATCATATCCAAGACATTTGCATCATTTGCCAAGATTTCGTGTTTATTTGATGCATGGACCTTCTTTGGTTTTTTTGGCATTTCACATAAAATAACGGAAGATCCATTCAATTTTTGCAAATGTTGATTTGTCTTGATTTTTTTAAGGCAAATTGACAATTCATGTTCAATCTCACTCTGATTATTGTTTTTAATAACAGTATTATCATTTTGTTTTGTTACTTTAAGATATCCTTTGGGGTTATCATGTCGTTTTAGATGCCGATTCAATAAGAGCTTAACCTTGGTCTCGTAATCACAAAATTGACATTTGAAAGTTTTTCGATTTTTATGGACACTATTTTTGTGATATCGGTATCCAGATCCACTGTAAAATTTTAAATTACATTCTTTGCAATGTAACTTTTGTATGCGTAAGTGAACGGATTCGATATGGGACTTGACGTTCTTTTTCTCCATAAAATATCGCTGACAAATATCACATTTATAGCGTGGTCCTTCTTTGGCTGCTTTAATTCGGGTCCGATGACCATTCTCATGTGATCTTACTTTTTGATAGTGATCAAATTTACGACCACAAAACTTACAAGTAAATTCACGTTCATTTTCTTTTCGAATGACACTGGGTCTTCGACCACAATCTTTCAAGAGATGTTCAGCAAGCATTTCGGTTGTGTAAAAAGTGCGTCGACATCCCATTGTAGTACATTTAATTGTTTTTAATTCACGATGTTTTCGCGAAAGATGCATATCGATATTTTTATAGGCCTTATTGGGACTAAAAGGACAAATTTGTTTTTTAGGGGATCCGGTGATGTCTCCCAAATGCAATGGAATTGAATGTCCATCAATTAATGCGTCTAAATCTAAGTCAAGTGTTAATGGTGGTAATGTATCAATATTCTTGCATTCATCTGAAATATTTAAATCAGCTGCTAGATAGGCCAAAATATCTTTTGTTTCTTCAGCGAGTTTTCGCACTTCATTATCAACAGCTGTTGTATCTTCAACAGTATCACAGATAGGTTGTAACGGAGGTATAGCTGCTACCTCTTCATTTTCCTTTAAAAGTGCCTCTTGTAAAACATTTTGTGTTTTGCGTAATAATTTCCAAAATTTCCAGCCATCCAAAAGGCGCGTTTTACAATTGACACACAAATTATCTGGCTCACCTGGTAAAACTTTAAAACCCGCGTATTCCTCAAATACAGTTCGATAAGATTTACCATCAAATTCCGATGGTAGTGTTGAATTTTGAGCCGAATCTGATTGGATTTGATCATCAAGTGAAAAATATTTAGAAATCTCTAAACAAGATACATCTTCCAAACAGCACCTACAATTGTCCGAGAAATCTGTCTGTAAAATGAAATTCTTATTAGATTTCAACAATTTTTTGAATATTCTTATGTATCTTACCATATTTAACCGATAAAATATAAGGTAGAAAAATTTTGAATGAAATTTAAAAGCCAATTAGAAAGACAATGTTAAAATGTATGTGCAAAAATTTTTTTGCAAAAAAAAAGAATACGCTTTACTGTAAACACTATGGAAACGTGTACAGTAACGACAAAAGTGCATTTTTTGCACATACAATCAATTCAATGATAACTTTTTCTATGGTTACTTTTCATGTTCAGTAATTTTTATTAAAACGAATGATTAAGAATCAAATTTCATAAAATTTTTAAACATTTTACATATTTGGATTGAAATAAAAAATTAAATTGCAAAAACTTCCTGAATGAAGTTTATAAGACAGATGTTCTTTGTTCATATTTAACCCTTCTGTTACTTTTACACATGAATTTAAAATTCAATTTGAAACAGAAGTTTTTATTTAATTTGAAATTAATTGAATTTGGTTTTAAATGGATGATTTCAATGAAATTCAGAATTTGTGATGTTAGGGCCAAATCATGGAATTTCAAGAGTTTCTCGACAAAAACCCGTTAATGGAGGCGACACGTTCTTTGTTTTTCCCCATGAAATTTTGAATAAATTTTGAAAAAAATGCCAAATTTTTATTGTTTTAATAAGTTTTATATATTTCTTTTAATTTAATGTTAGTTACAATGATATATGTTTAAAAGTTATTTTTTTTCAATCAATCAATGATCAATACTGTAAATGTTTCCTTTTTATTTAATGTAAGCAATCATATTACTTTGTTAGTAAATTTTTGTGCAACAATATTGAATAATTTTAATAGTAATAATAATAATATCTGTATTTAATAATAATGAGTGATATTAGCAGTTTAAACTTAATAATTAATAAAAATAATTTTCAGTCAGATTTACTGAGCTTTTATGTTAAATAGTTTTTTTTTTAATATTCAAGCAAGTCAACATTCATTAAAGTAGTAACGGTATCTTTAAAAACATTCAATAATACGGATTTATGAACAATTATTTTAAATGAATTTGATAAAATACTGGAATTTATTGAGGTTTTATTGTTAGTTAAGCGCTTTAAATCGGAATTTTTTGATTTGTTCATAAACCGTTTGCATAACAGCATCTTTGGCTTTTTTGATTTTTTTTTTCTTTTTTAAATTCAATAAGTTTCATTTTTTTTCTTAGATTTTTTTGCTTAAACGACCACTGCTCCAGCCTCTGATCGTGATAAAGGTAGATCTGGACATTCACGCCAATTGTCGGTTGCCTTTGAATTTAAAAGAAAAAATTGAACATAAAATTTGAGATATGTGAATTGTGTGATTACTTACCGGATCGTAACATTCAAAAGAAGTGATTGTAATTTGTGCTCTATAAAAGTTGACTTCACACGTTTGATCTCCTCCTCCTACATACAAGAGTCCATCAGCTGAACATACGGCTGGAGACGCTCTTGGAACTGTCATGGGTTCAACTGTTGACCATTTGTCTTCATCAAAGCTATATTTTTCAACGGTTCTCAGAACTTCTTGATGACTACTATTGCCACCAACCACATAAAGATGTCTATCTAAAATTGCAACTCCCATTTGACATCTTGCTGTTTGCATGCGAGCTAAACTTGTCCATTCATGTGTTACTGGGTTGTAACTGATCAAATCTGGGAGATGCCGTGAAGCTGTTGTGCATCCACCTACAATATAAATTAATCCTTCAAAGCTAACAACTCCCATACTAAAACGTGCTTCTGGAAGTTCTCCTAATCGAACCCACGTATCTTTGACAGGATCATACATTTCCATTGTATTGCCAATATCTTCACCGACCCATCCACCTAATGCAACTAATGTTCCTCCTATTGCACACAAACCAAATTCACATCGAGGCATTATCATTGGTGATAAGGGTTCCCAACTGTCTGTTTGTGGGTCATATGCTTCCCCGTTTGCAAGTATTTGACTTCCACGTTCACCACCAAAAACGAATATTTTTCCTCCTAGTGCTGCTACACCAGGCAATATACGTCCAACTTGCATTGGCGATACTTCTTGCCATTCCTTTCGAAAAATATCATATTTAATGACAGATTCAAAAATGCAATCTGTCTTCCATGATTGGAGATTACTGGGTTCACGTCTTGATCCACCAATTATATAAATACTCTTTTTAGCACAAACTCGTGGACTAACTCTGACTGGTACAAGCATTCCTCGTCCTGATGTTAGATCTTTTTTAATGGATTTTAAGGCGACTTGGAGTGAAACATCATGACAATCATCAATTGCACCATCAATAAACCGCATATTCACCAAAGGCAAGCGTACATTAGCCAAAATATCAAAAACGTAACGTCTTCGATTGATTATGTCATGTTTAATCCAACGCAATGCTGCATTAAATACCTGACATTCACTATCAACACGCAATGCTTCCGAAGCAATTAATCTTATCAGTAAATTTGAATCAATATCTAATAGCTCTTGTTCGAGTGCTACCTCAGGAAAATGCGAATTAACAAAAGTTTGTGCTGATTTAATCAAACTATCACACGAATGTGTCTCAGCGAATCTCAAAATTCCTAATGCATTACTTGGATGAAGTTCTCTTACAAGGAATTCACAACACCCATCTACAATTTCGACAATTTGCAGCATATCAGCAGCAGCAAGTAATTCCTGAACATTCTTTTGATCAATTTCAACCTTGCCCGTGTAAATAAAATCAATTAATTGTTTCAAGATATGCGGGTCAATGGAATGTAGTGTTACAGTCTTCTGTGTACCTTCACTCAAACCCAATTCTGGACGAAACATTGCCTCAAAATAGGAACTTGCACTACTCAGTACAACTCGATGTGCCTTAAACACACTTTTGCCTGCAACTATTTCCACATCACAAAATCTCGAGTCGAGTCGAAGTGTATTGAGGTTCTGTAAAACTTTATTCACATAAGAGTTGCTTTGGAATCTCCGATCAGGTTGCTGCTGTTGTTGAGGCTGACCCTGACTCGGATTATTTGTGGCAGAATTATTGTTATTATTGATCGTGTTTAAAGGAGGCATTTTAATTCTCTTTCACGATATCCTTTCAATTTAATACTTTTTTCATTTAGTTTCCGTTTCAGATAAAATTTTACTTCAATAATATTTTCACTTTTTATCACGTACAATGGAATTTTCGTTGCCACACCTTCAATTTCAATCTCTCCCAATTAATTTCAGATATTTTAGTAAACTTTCATCATTTTTTTATACTTTTAACATTGCAATTCAAATATTTCTTTTTAATTAAAACTATTTTTGTTCATTTTTCTCAATTTTTTCAGACTACTAAAACAGAGGTTACGTCAAAGTTGAATGAAAACAAAATTTTGACAGTTAAATTCCATTCAATCTTTGCTTTCGCTACGTTTTGACAGCTTTGTAAAAGTGCAATTCAAAAAAAATAATTCCACCAATAAATTCCTTATTTTACCTGTAAAAACCAAATTAAAGTGAAGGATTTTAAATTGAATGTAAAGTTGACTACATTATGCAGTAAATTCACATCAAGGTAAGAAGAAATTTCGTGAAATGAAGTCATGGATTGAAAAACAAAAAATCGGCAATTTCATGTCGTCTCTATTGTTTGTGGTTTGTATGACGATATACGGGATTAATTATGAAATTATGGAATTTGAATGTGAAAAAAATTAATTTGAATTGAATTTCAAAGTCAGAAATGAAAGAAAATAAATGAAATTTGTAATGAAATCATGAAAGAAACGAAAAACAAAGATCAGTCACAAAAAAATTGAGTCGTAAATGTTACAATGCTAATTATAAAAGAGTGTCGTCAACACCCATAACTGAGCTTGTTTATTTCCTATATGTGTTATAAGTATGTGCATGTAAAAAGCAAATAAAATTAAGAGGCTGATGAATATATTCGTAAGAAGATGTAAATTAATAACAAAGATAAAAAAAAATATAAGCTATCTTAGTGTACAATATCATAGACAGTTAATCAAAGAAACACAATTTTTTTACCAGTTTTTGAAAAGGGTCATAAAACAGTTTGTTTTAAAATTTAATTTATTCAATCTATTTAAATGGCTGTGAAATCCCATATGTCCATTAAACCATTAAAATTTCATGAATATTGAGTAATATTTTGGGTTAAAAAGGTTAAAGTAACAAAAACTGAATATTAAGTAAATATTTACATTTGGTTACCTGATATTTTGGATTGATTCCTAGAAAAAAAGGCACTTTGAATGTCTGTCCGTTTTGAGTTGTCTTGTGATTAAATTCACCCTTGGATATTGGATATGACTTTGAGTCAAAAATAACAATAAGATATGGTTTTGAATGACAATATGATAAGGGTTAAATGGGTCTGACTGAATCCCTTAACCCATTAACCACCGCTCGTCGAATTTTCGACCAGTAACTTTTGAGTCGGATTTCTCCTAGAGGTCTTCAGAGGCCTTTCAAAGAGGTCGGACCAGTTATTTTGATTTGATTTGATTGTCAATCTTTTTTAGAATCTTAATTTAAGATGTTTTGTATCAAACAGTTGAATCGTTCTTGGATTTAAACCAAAAACTAAAAAATTATGAGCTAAACTTTCGAAAGTCGCGTTTATTTCATTCTCGTACAAGATTTCTGTATGTATTTGTGTAGCACTTATACATATTTTGTTTTGGCTCTCCTGTAAAATTTTTATATGAAACATGAAATTTTCTTCGAAGAGAAAAGTATTCACTTTTACCTAAAGAATAAATCATAGAAGAACTTTTTGTTCAAAACTCAATATTTTAGGAGCGGCGTCGAATGAGTTAACGGATGAATTGAAGTCTTTAATAGCCATCCCTTGTATGGTTTGATTTGAATTTGAATTTTTAATAAAGGTCATGAAATGGCATAATCCCTTTCCAATCATTAAAATGAAAATAGGTGACCCTTAAAAAGGATTTTCATTAAAAAAATGATATTGAAAGTATTGGACCCTTATGCAAATTCAACCAAAAATATCATATCAATAATATTCAAATAGCCAAAAATACAAAAAAAAAATTATGTCATTTATCGATTTAGATTTCTTCTTTTTCATATTTTGGCTCTCCTTATAAAAATAATAATGAAATACTCATAATAAACAAACAAAAAATACATTGAAGTTCAACATTAAACTTTTATACATATAATTATGCAGACAGATAGATAGAACAGGTAGCAAAATCTACAGCTCCTTGGACAAAAAAAAATATAAAAATAAAAATAAATCCTAAAATTTGAATATAAAAGAGAAAAATACATTTTTTTTTTAATGTAATCTATTTCGGTAAAGAGGAAATTTTAAATTCAAATTTATCGAAACACTTTGTTTCATTTTTTTTACACACAGACACTTTCCTCAGAGGTATGAGTGGAAACAGAACAAAACTGATATAAAACAAAATAGTATCAAATGACAATTGAAAGAGTTTACACGTTGAACGAAAATATCTAAGATTTAAAAAAAAATAAATTGCATTGAAATCCATTAAAAAATATTAAATTAGTTTAAATTTACTCTTAATACGAAAATTCGTACAATTTTCCTGTAAAAACCGTTATCAAAAGTAAAATTTCAATGAATACTTTGAAAAATCTCTTAATTTTCTTAATTTTAAATTTATAAAAATACAATTAAATTTCATTTCATTCAATTTTAAATTAAATTTCATTTCAGAACTCAATTCAATGCCATATATTCTGATTCGAGGAAATTTATCTTCGTACAGGTGAGAAATTTGCATACATTGTATTTTTTTTCATTTATTTAATAATATTATGGTTTTATTTAATGTACATTTCTTTTATTAAAATATCGATAATATATTTATTTATGATTATTTTGTCATAAAAAAAAATATGAATAATGGAATAGTCCGGACAATAATTTATTTGCCTACTATAAAATTGTCATTTAAAGTGATAACTCATGCAATATTTATTTTTTTATGATCAATTTAAAGGAAAGAAAGTAATTTTTTTGTTGTTGTTTGCACTCTCGAGTTGAGTTAGAATTTAGATTTTATCAAAGTAATTCGTAATATGTGTCTTTTTTTGTTGAAAAACATTTAAATAACATGTTGCATGTTGTAAATAATAAATTTAATTAACAGTTTTTTGTTTTTTCTCTTTTCATATAATTAAACAGCCACAAATATCCGTTTCGTGTGTTAGTGTCTGGCTTAAAAGGTGAGACATTCTTGTGTTTTGTAATTAAAAAATTTGTTTAATGCTCAAACTTGTGCCTGAAACGCCCTTAAATTGTTTTTTTTTTTTTTAATTTTAGCCGCCGATATTGAGCAACTCAATCGTTTTCCATGTGGTGGATATTCTGACGAATCGACTATTGTTTATTTACAACATCCTTGCATTATTCTTTCAGCTTTAGAGGTAAAAAATCACATGATTAACATTCAAATTTAACGACAATTTTAATTTTTGACAGGTTTTGGGTTATCGTGTTGTGGCGAGTAGTTCAACTGCAGTCAAACAAGATTACAATGAGTACATGTGGACAATGAGAAAGGAGTTTAACGAGCCAGATCCATTTTACAGTGAAACCTCATCAGCAATCATTGAACGTGACAATTTGACCAATAGTGGACGTGAAGACGTGAATCTAGCTTGCAATAAAATCGACGTTCCTGAATAAGGATATTAAAAAAAAAGGAAAATTAAAAACAGTTTTTGTTTGTTACTTGTATCGTCTCTCAATGGAATCATTATCATCGACACCACCACAATCTCAAGCAACCCAAACTAATCAAGTACACAGTTCAACGACACCCACTCAAACAACTGGTTGTAGCACAACAACAGGTCAAGTTCCGGCAGCTGCTGCTCCAGTAGTTGCAATTCCCGTGCCAGTTGTACCACCATTGGAAAGCACTTATTATTACGTTTTTGTTCGTGGCAGTATTTATTCAGATTTTGCATCGTTATTTGGTTTGACACAAGACGAGACACAAGCATTAGCAAAACGTTACAACAACAAGGTATCACAAGTTGATAACGGGATTATGATTAAAGCACCAGCCGTTGATTTAATTAATTCACTTGCACAGTTGGGATATAAGGTTATTTGTTCAACAGGTGAAGCTGATATTACCTGGACTTTGCAACGTGAAGGATAGTTCATTTCATAAAAGTATTTTATTATTTAAAAACAAGATAACATTAACATATTATCATTTAATTTTAAGTCACGTGTCACAAGTAAGCTTTTTTTAAACATAATTTCAATGACATTTCGGTTTCCGAGTCAGGCCAACCTAAGGAAGACAAAACATAATTGTGTGGGTATTGCAGGTCATAATCCAACTCCATCTGTTTCTCAAACACTCGAAGAACTTGATTTTGATCGTGGAATATGGGCGTGTGCCATGTATGGTGATTTTGATGCCCTCGAAAAACACATTAAGAAAGGACATGTCAATGATCGTGATGCAAATGGTTATACGGCACTTCACTATGCCATTCGTACCGGTTATATGCGTGGTGTAAAAATGCTGGTTGATGCCGGTGCTGATGTCAATGCCCAAACAAATGGTGGTGCAACACCATTACATCGAGCCGCCCTCTGGGGTCAAATTGATATACTCAAATTGTTGCTCAGTATTCGCAATATTAGGATAGATGTGAAAGATAGCGATGGACATAATCCACTTCATCGAGCTGCACAAAACAATCATTATGAAGCGTGTGAAATTTTATTGTCTCGTGATAAACAACTCAAATATGATCGTGATGTACAAGGACGACTCCCATTCGATCTTGCAGATGAGAATGATCAAAAACTACGTAAACTTCTTATGGTCGATCTTCCTTCAGGATATATATGAACACAAAAACAACTATGAGCCTGATGTGATACATTTAAAATCAAAAATAAAAATAAGTGCTTTTTTTCATTTAAAACATTAACAAACAAAAAATATCGAATAAACCCCACATTTACAGAAAAAAATATTAACATTTAATAGAACTTTTAAAATATATTTACAATCAACATAAACGAACATTAATTTTCATATATGAAATAAAATAAAACTACGAAATTATTGAAATTCTAATTAAAATATGATTATGATAAAAAAAATACATAGAAGTGATTAATTTTTGTAGGACTCTATGATAACTAACGTCATCTTTTATATACATATGACTACTATATTTACATTGTATGTTAACTAGAAGAAAATAAAAACACATAAAATATTAAAATACGTATATAATTTAAACATAAATTTAAAAAAATAAAATACTTCAATTCAAACATATTATTGCTATGTTATTACTCTCTAATTAAAAATACATATAAATATAATAGTAACTGATAAATCATTTAAATAAAGAGTAAATAAATCATTCAGTCATAAAAATTAAAAAAAAACTACCGTCTTTTTTATCATTTGAATTCAAATTCCTTGAAATTTCATTTAGCGTTAAATGTGGCGCCCTCTATGAATATTGAACTTGGCATTGACCTGTTCAAGGAAAGCGATCAGCAGAATGAGATTAAAAATATTAAAAAAAGATCCTGACATCATCAGATTTCTGGTTAAATTTTATTTTCTTTGCATGAAATGGAAAAGTTCTGTTTTTGACACATCGGTCCTCAATGGGATAATACCAAAAAAAACATATGATTTTGTTTTGTAAATAAACCTACATGAATAAGGAATTAAATTTAAATAAAAATGGATCAAAATCATAGAAAATACAAGACGCCTCTGCCTTCAATACCAAAATATTTGCCTATCACTGAAATACCTGAAAAGCCGAAATTCACAGGAATTTTCACCGGAAATGAGGTCATTTTAACATCTCAGGATGAAATTCAAGAGCTATACAATTGTGGCTGTTTCGGAAATAGTAGTCAATTTCAAAAAGAGTTTGTAAATGAACGATATTATGAATTAGTCGAAGGAATTGATCGTGATGAAGTGAATGACAAAAATAAAAGAGGAATTGGAATCAATGTCGTTGATGAGAATTTGAGCCTTTTCCTGGAAGAAGCATTTTTCCTCAATTTCTCACTCAAAGTCCTGAAAATATTAGATGAGACCGGTAATGAAATAAGATCTGAAGATTTTTTGTTAAAGTGTATCAATGTAAAATATGATTTTATGTCATGTTTTGTATCATATCTCTATTTCCGTGCTAAAAACTGGGTGGTAAAGCCGGGAATCAATTTTGGAAGTGATTTTCGTAAGATTTTATTCAAATTCAAATATTTCATTTAATATAAAATAACTTTTTCGTTAATTTCAGTGCTTTATAAGCTTGGACCGCAATTTTATCACTCTCAGTATATGGTGAAGGTCAAAAAAAGTAAAGGTCACAGTGAAAAATTTCCTTCAAAAGAGCTTTTAGGATGGTATCGCATTTCGGAGACAAGCAAAAAAGAATGTCTGTTAGTCGATGTGATTTTCCCTCAAAATATCACAAATCCAATTGAGCTGATAAGAAACTTATCGAACTTCAAAGTTGACGTCGTTACATTTAAACGTTACAATCCGTGGAAAAGTAAATTAAAATGAGTTGTTTTTCAATAAAGAAGCATTTTTTTATTCCTGTGCATTTTAATTTACTTGACACAATTTAAATATTTACATGTGCAATCACTAGTGAAGTAGGGCATTTGGATTTTTTTCCAGGTACTCTCGTTGTTTTTTCGTGTATCCAGTTCTACGATATTCGGCACGTTCTGCCAGATAAATTTCTTTGCATTCATTTTTGAACTCTTCATCGGCATACCACTTCAATTGACATGCCTTGAGTGCATCATTTTGTTTACGACACGACCACCACATCATAAGTCCTCGTTCCTTGCAACATGATTCAAATTCTCTCACTTGATCTGGACATTTGAGTGTTTTTGTTCGTTCTCGCAAGATCTTTGGAATCATAACATCTATCTCAACTTTACGTAATGTCCGATCATCGGGATCACCTAATCCATGAGGTCCTCCTTTATTATTTGAGACCATCGCAGACTTATTCAATGTACTTTTTTTGTTATTATTTTACCGAAATTGTAATTTTTTTCATGGAAATGGGATTGATATGTTTTTGTGTCAATGGACTTAGAAAAATTTTTTGAATGACATTTCAAAGTGCACCGTTTGAAGTTTATCTGAGACAAAAGACAATTATTTGTTTGTAAACATTTCATGGAAAGGAAAAATTATTAGAAAAAAAAACATCAATGAAACATGAATTTAAAAAATAAAATGAAATCAAATTTTTATTGTGAATTGTGTTTAACAGAATCCGAGAATCCCGATTCAGATCTGACAAAAATACGTCAGAACAGTAAAATTGAAAAAATTATTAAAGACATTTTTTGCTTTGAAGCAGCTGATAATTTAAATTCTACTATTAATTTGATATGCATTTCATGCAATGACCGTGTTGGGGATATCCTGAAATTCATTGAATTTGTCCAAGAGAACCGGAAAAAATTGGATGTTATTTTAAAAACTGACCATCAAACAGACATCACATATCAAGACAACGACCATACGGTAGTCAAAAAAGAAGAAATTGAAATCCATGATTATGATCCAATGAGAGAAATTGAGTCTCATAGCAACTCAGATGAAAAACCTGATATGTGTACGAGTAATTTTAGTACAGTATCTGCTCTTTCGGAACATATAGACCTGAAACATCCATCACATTTAAAAGATGAGTTTTCTGATAAGTTTTCCGATAAAATTGAGACTGAGCAGCAACCTGAGAAAAGTTTCAGTGAAACAGAATCAGAAAATGTCAGAAATTTATTCCTTAAATGCTTGAACTGTGAATTATGTGCGCCGAGTTTAAATTTTAGTACATTTGAAGAATTGAAAAAGCATTACCAGGAAACTCACGCAATTCGAGGATATGTTAAATGTTGCAAGAAACAATTATTTACAAAAAAAGCAATCATGAATCATTGCGAAATGCATTCCAATCCAGCTGATTTTATGTGTGGAATTTGTAAGAAATTGATGCCGGACAAATATACTCTAAAAGAACATACAGCTAGACACAGTACAGACCAAGAACGCAAATACCAATGTGATTTATGCAAGAAGAAATTTGCATTGCGTAAAGATGTGGCAATTCACATTAAATGTCTGCATTTAAAAAAGGACAAGGTAAAACAACGAGTGCCTTGTGATGAGTGCGAGAAAGATTTTTTCAACAAAACTTCCATGGAAGAACATAAAAAAAGGTTTCATTTAGATACAGAGAAACATATTTGTAAGTTTTCCTTATCCTATTTTTTTCTTGTAATAAATAATTTCAAATAAATATTTTCAGGTGAGATCTGTGGCAAAGTGTATCGAACCAAATATGACCTTTCAGGACATATCAGAAACAGTCATGTCGACATGCCAAAACAGGAATGTAATGTGTGTGGTCAATATTTTAAATATATACGAAAACACATGAGAACCCATATCGATCCAGCGCAATATCTTAAATGTAAACTATGTGGACTCCAAGTTAAACATAATAGAGCATTATGGGCTCATATGAAGATTCACAGTGGTTTAAAGTGAGATTTTAACATTTCAAATGTCAAGTTCATTTTTTCATTAAACATTTTTTTTCTAGACCCTTTCAATGTACTACTTGCAATGCTGCATTTAAACGCAAAACAGCTTTAAATGATCACATGAGTACTCACAGTGGTATCCCGGGACATTCCTGTAAGTATTGTGGACGAACATTTAACAACTCTGGTAATAAATCGAAACATTTGAAGCATTGTAATCAATACCTAATGTCATTAAGTAATGAAAAAACTTGAAAATGTGATCAAATTAAATGAAATAGACTCAAAATATGCTTTACAATTATTATTGTTTTATTTTCACTATCATTAATATTACATACTTTGATTAATTTGAAATTGGATAACAATTTTTTTTTTATATAGGTGATTCATTTTTTTTATTTTAACATTTAAAATCAATCCAAACATGTTTTTTTTTTCAAAGGAATGCCTTATTATGTTTTTTTCTCTTAAACTTCTCGAATTGAAAAGCAGTTTTAACTGAAATAGGTCGACTAAAATATTTACAACATGCACGATTATAACCAACTATTTTAAATTTTTTTTTATAATATTTTGTAACATCTTCTCAATTAACTTTCAATATTTAAGCTTTTCCACTAATTGGTGCTTGACCGGCTGGTTTGGTTTCGGTTTCCTTCTCTAATTGTTTGCCCAAGTACTCCCAATTGTGGACCATCAATTTTTGAACGGCTAATAATGCTTCGTAACGTACATTTGGATCCTCGTGTGACAAGAGTTGCATGACGAGTTGTTTTCCACCCAATTGTTCGATGACATTTTTACCACGAGGATAATGACGAACATATTCACCAATATCAAAGCTGGCGACTGGTTAATTGTAAAAATATGGATTAAATTTTAACTTAAATTAAAAAATTTTGCTATAATCTAACTCACCAGCTAATACTAAGGGATCTGTTGATGTTTCTAACAAATGTACCAAAATACGTAACAACTCATAATTCTTCTCATTCAATCGTTGTGCATTTTCACGCCAGAATTTAGCTGACTTGTGTACGGGAGACCATTCCAAACGTGCACTCTTAACCTCAGTCGAGTACTCATCGAATGAACTCAAATCCTGAACTGAATTCTGTAATTTTTCGGTTAAGAATTCAACGTCACCCGTAATGTCTTCATCATCGAATCGACGTTGCTCCAAAATGGAAAGTTGTTTCAATACTTTGCACTGAACCATTGCAATGCAGTGCTCCTTGGATACTTGTGCATCTTCTGGTTTTTCAATCAAATTACGGAAAACAGCAAGAATAATACGAGTTACCTTTTCCTTGGCACAATCACTAAGGATATCAGCCAAAATTGGGATTACATTAAATTTGTTCATCTTTTCGGCAAGCAATGGGTTAAATGTAAGTACCCATAAACAGAATACGAGTTGGTATTGAACCTGAAACGAAATTTAGGATTAAAATTTATTTGATTACCGACAATTAAAGGACACTCACTTGGAAATTAACGTGAGATGACAAAATTCCAATAATTGTACTGATACCATCAACCGATACAAATGCAAAACGATAATCATCGTTACGCAGCATCATTTGCAAGCAACGTCCAACTGATTGCATGTACTCATTGCTCTGGAAAAATTATAATCAATCAAAGGTTATTAAAATCCAAAATCATTAAAAATCAATTCAAATTGTTATTCACTTCAGTCCCCAACTTTTATATGGGGCTTCGAAACGGTTTAGTACTATTTTTGGTAAGATTAAGACATTTTTTTAGTAAAATTTGATTTCAATATTAATTTAAATTTTTAAAGATAATTATTACAAAGGATTTTCTTTCAATTTCATTTGGGATTGGAATTCAAACTAAAATATTTTATTTTTTCATTTTCATCTCTTTTAAAGGGAAGTCTTAGGACTCAACCACATCATATTGAGGGTTTTTTCTCACACACACACAATAAAATAAAAAGGGACTATCTCTAATATATAAAGAACACTCATTTTTACGCATCTCCCTTATTTTTTTTTCTCTTATATACCATCATAGTTAAATATTGAAATTCCATTACATGGTGATGTGCTTCGATGTGATGCTGATGTCGATGCCCCGCAGTTTCAGTGTCAATCTCACGATATTTCTGATATTGATGTCCTTGAAGGTGGTGACCTTGATGCGGATTGAATTCACCTTTATTTCCACCATGGCTCAAGCCCAAATGGAGTCCATGACTGTGATGATGATGATGCTCCAAGTTTGCTGCAATTTCAGCAGCACGCTTATCATGAAGTTCAGCTAATTCTTGTTCGTATAATTTTGCCTTTGATTTTTTTTTGTTTGTATCGTTTTTTTATGATCGTGTTTTTTTTGGGTATTTATAAGAAAATTTGATTATTTATATTGAAATTTATCTCCATACAGATACACAAGTTCAATTTTTTTTAGTAAAGATACAAACGAATGATGTTAGATTTTTACTGGATATGATGATGATAAATTTAATTTGAAATTCATGTAATTGTTAGTCACGTGACCAATTTTTATCATTTTAATTTAAACATAAACACACACAAAACACTTATTCAAATTCTACTTTTCAAAGAAAATTTACAAGAATGAATTTGCTTTATTTGATATCTACGATGAGAGACAAAATTCTTTGTCCGTTAAAAATGAATTATTTCAAGTGTAACATATTTTTACATGAATGACAATTTACTTACATTCATGGTCAATTGGTCCTTTAACCATTGCAAGTAAAAGTTTAAATCTGATTTGGGCATTGTTTCATGACCCCAACAAGCCAATTTCGCTAATATCCTTGCAGCCATATTGATGATAAAACCGTCCTGGCGATTAAGTAAATTCAAAAATGGAGCAAAAATACTCTCCTTGCGCTTAGCTGCATGTTCGTAGAAAATTTCGACACGTGAACGATCCTCCTGATAATTTGTTCAATGTAAATTTTCTTCTTTTATTTGACGAAATATGACTTACATGCAACATATCGTCAATCATAACTAAAATATATTGAATTGTCTGATCCTTGGATACATGGGACAAGAGATTGAGGAAAGTTTTAGCACTTTGTGATGCATTGGTCTTCAAATAATCATTCCTTTTATCACTATCCAAAGCACTGATTGCAGCAAAATCCTCACTATTGATCATCTGGGATCTGTACGTACGAAAAAAATATGTGTGTATGAAACATATGTGCGTTATACGAGTAAAAGCTCATATGACTTACTGCATATATGATTGCCAATTGATCTTGGTCTGACGAATCTCTGAGACCCTTTGTTGGAGGACACTCGTTGCTGCGATCATGTCTGGAAATTTAATTTTTATTTGAATTTCAATTCATATCACAATTATTGATGGGAACATAAAAGGATTCAATTTTCATAAAATTAAAAGGATTTCTCACCAATTTTTTCGTCCGGCAACGAGGACATCAACTCCTGAACGTGAGCAGTCATTTTAAAAAGTTTTTCTCGAATTCAGAGGACTTTAAATAGAATTTAGAAATTTTTACACTTTTTCTTGGAGAAAAATATTTCAAAAGTCACAAGACTGAAACAAAGGCGACACATGAAGTCGCACAATTGCGTTTGACAGTTCACAAAAAAAATAAAAACGAAACTCTGCGACTTGACCAGGTAAGCAAATTTTTATTTTGATTTTAATTTTCCTTTAATTTGATCAAAAATCAATCTTTAATTCAATTGAATTACAATTTTAATTATAGAAAGAAAGGTTAAATGTCAAAATAAATGATGAGTATTTAAAAAAAATGTTATTTTATTGTGAATTAGGCAAATTTAAGTTCAAGGGCGTAGAACGTGTTCAATTTTTTATTAAAAAAAAATTATTTTCATTGTCTTGTGTGTATTTAATAGTATATTTGGGTTAAATTAACAATTTTCAATCATTATTTCAATAATTTGAACAATTATTCAAACATCAAATTAAATTTTATTGTGAAATTTGGATCAACACCTACATTTGTACAGATTCCAATTGGATAAATATTGGTTTTACGATTGTTGACAAATCAAAAAAAAAATTTTTCTTCTAATTCATTTTTTTTCTTATTTTTACAGGGGAAGGTGCTATTTATTTCACTTATTTAGTAAATTATTATTTCGCATGCAGAAATAATTTAAATTTATCGTAGTTCTTCCTGATAAAATTATAATTTTAGTTCTCAATATTGATATAAGTGCAATTAAAAAAATTATTTCGAAATACGACACACTTTGATACATAATAAGACTGTAAAAAGACGAAGAAAGTTTTTGGAAAATGTCTCAATATCGACGACTTGGCAAGAATTTGGACAATCCACGACCATTGAATTCGACGGCAGCACTCAAGCAAAATTTCTATGAAATTCAGGGTCTTGATGAGTTGATCACATTGATTGAAAATGTAACAACTACATTGCAAAATGGCACAATTAATGCTGATAACTTGAATGTGTTGACACACAACTTGCGAATTCATGGCGTGAGATTGGAAGAAATTGCCAAAGATACACTCGATCGAGCATTTGTTGTATTACGAAATTCGTCGCAAGATGAACGTTTAAGTATTATGACACGTCTCAATTTGTTGGAATTGATTGAATTACGTGCAAAAAATTGGCAAGTATCAAGTGATATTAACTCGTATTATCACCAATCAAAGGCTAGCAATAAAGTGGAGGTAAATTTTTTTTTCTTATGTCAAATTGAATGACAGGTAATATTAAATTCTTATTTTTTTGAATTCAACACAGACTGATGGACTTCAAGTTCAAATGGAGCCAATGATGCTTAGCACCTCCCCACCATTACAAATTGGATCAGTAGGGACTGGGCCAGTGGCTTTGGGACCAGGTGAACTCATACGGAATTCGGGTAAATTTTCAAAACCAACCAAAATTCCTGGTAAAAATTATTCCAAAGATGAGATTGTCATACGTAATGCTGATTCAGGAAAAGGTATAATGAAGAAATTTAATTGCATTTAAAATATTTACATTTTCTTTTAATTAAAAATTTAAAGTGATGGGAATCAAAGGACGCAGAGTTCACATGATCGAAGAATTAAGTGAAACAATCATTTCCTTTCAAAAAGGTATTTTTTTTTCATTATTTAATTGGAGTATTAAATTAAAACTTATTGTTTTTTTTTTTTGTTATTTTACAGTCAATCCAGGAGCAAAGGAACGATTGGTACAAATTACAGGCCCATCTGAGGAAAAAATCAAGTAAAATTTCACATTTCATGTCAGTTCATAGCAAATTTTGATCGATTTTTTCTTATAATTTCAGTTATGCTAAGAGTTTAATTGAGGATACAATTCGTCGCAATGCATCTCCAGTTCGCATGGATTCACAGGATGATTCAAATGGTGGTGTTCTCAGCTCTGGAAATGGCTTTGCCATGGGCAACATGATACAACAACCAGTCCAAGCAATAAACCTCACTCAAAATGCCCTGTACAATCAAACGAATCAAACTACCCCAAAATACGTTCGATCCAACACATTTGGAGGTCACGGCTTACAACAAAGTTTTTCAACGGATGATGCTTCATTGGGTGAATACAAGTACACAGTAAATGTTGGTCAGCATAGTGTCAAAATAACTGGAGATAATTTTGAATTAATTCGTACGGCAAAACTAGTACTTGACGATTATTTTAGCAGTGCTGAATTTTTACAACCAGATAATGATGCTGATCACCATCAATTTACATCGAATAACAATATGTTTGGATATGATGTTTTGGATCAATTGATGGGTCTCAACATGAGTCAAGATGTGAAGTTGCGAGAACCTGCTAAAAAGGTTGACGAGACAAATGATGATGATGAGGTGTTTATTGTTGATGAAAATGGTAAAGAAATACCTGTTGGTACAAAAATCAAGAATGTTGTTAAAAGTGACAGTGGTGGCTCACTATTGAAATCAAAGAAAAGCAATAATTTACGATATTCTAGTTCACCTTCAGATAATAACGATTCTAGTCCACTTACAAAGTCAAAATCAATTGAAGTTGCCAAAACTAATGAAAGTAAGTTGAATTAACTCTGATTTTCATTTTAATTTAATTAAAATTTATTGATTTTACAGATCATGTTAGTTATGAGCAAGATGAACTGCTTAAATACTCAAAATCACCTTTGGCATGGGTTTTACCTGAGAATTGGATAAAAATATGTGAAAAATGGCCCGCATTAGTTCGGAATAAGGTAAATCCAGGCGATAATGAAATGAATAATAATTCACGTGCTGCTCGTCCTTACTTTAATCGCCACAAAAGTTTTGATTGTGCCACTTCTAACACTCAAATTACTAATATTAACAACAACAATAAATATCCAAAACACATCAATCCAACTGCTACTACTAATGTTGGAACTGATCGCTTGAAAAACTTTACCCGATCTACCTCCTTGTGTGACTAATCACTTAATTTATTTTTTGTTCATGAATTTGATTGAAATGTAACTCACAAAAAAAACTGAAATTCTTACTAAATGAAAATCTAAAGACTAAATCTAAATGTAAGAAAACAAAATTAATTATGTTAACTCGAAAAGCATTCAAACTAACTGTGAGAAAAAAAAATGAATTTAAAACACTTAACTTTGTATACATTTAAAATTAATTTAAAAAAAAAATATATATTATATAAAAAAATAACGAATTACTGGAAAAAAAATGCCAAAAAAAACATTATATAAAATATCCTGTACTAAATATTAAAAGTATTAACAAAAAGTTGTGTCAAAATAATACCGACCATTAAAAATTAAGTTTCATATTCAAAGAAGATATTTTTTCATAGTCAATTAATGTAAGATATTAATTTAACAACTGAATTTATGAAGATAAAATCATATTTCAAATAAATAAATAAAGAACTAATAAAAATGAATGAAAGTTAATGCATTTTGTTCCTATTTTTTCCTTTTCAACTAATTGCTTGTATTTTTTTGTGTAAGTTCTTACTCCTGATTTCCATTTAATTTAAATGAAATTTCACATTTTTAATTGTAAATTTCAGGATCTAACTAATGAAAAAAATCGTTTCAATATCCAAAAGTACCTTGAATGTAAAATGATTGTAATGCCAGATGAAAAGTTGATTGAGACCTCAAATAGCTCATCAAGTATTTTGGAAAATGATGAAATAAATGATGTGGACACGATTGAAAAGTTACCAGTTGTCTCAAAAGATGTTGTCTCGAGTACTGTAATTGAAGATGAAGTGGATGTTAATTTGTAGCTTTTTGGAATCAGAATCAGTGTAAATTTTAAATTGTATGACTAGAAGACATCAATTTCTTTTCAAGAGTGAATTTTTTTTAATGTTCATGAAGATCATTTGTCATCTAATATTTTTTTTTAGGTTTTAAGTAAATTTTATATTAATGCATAGAGAATTTTAACCACTTAATTACAAATTTGATACAATTCATATGATTAAAATTAAAATGAAAAATGGAGAAAACTGATATTTTATTTGAATTTCAGGATCGTCATTAATCCAAGACAATTCATAGGAACGATATCTAGACGGTTTCTTGACTTAAATGTATGGAGTTTAAAAATTATGAGTGTGAAGTTAGCACCAATAAAAAATTTACAGCACTAACAGACATGAAATGTTTGAAATGAAACGGTAATGAAAAAATAAAATCATGTCCATTGGTGCCAGTAAGATTTTTCAAGTCCGTTGTTGCTTGTGAGATTTTTCATGCCCATTGGTGCTGGTAAGATTTTTGAAATCCAATAGTGCTAGTAAGATTTTTCATATCCAATGGTGCTAGAAAAAATTTCATATCCAATGAGGCTAGTAAGATTTTCATATCCATTGATGCTGGTAAAAATTTTCATGTCCGTTGGTGCTAGAAAATATTTGATTGTCTGTTAAACAATGTATTGGGTTAGATAAAAAATTTAAAGGAGATAGAAAATCCCATTTTTTATAAGAACGAAGGCAATCGAACTTAAAACTTCGCCATCATGACTTGAATTTAAATTATTTTCACGTGAGGCATATCATGAAGAAACTTTTTTTTCCATGAACCTATCCAACCTCTTGTTACCATCAAGTTTCACATTTCAACCATAATTACGACAATGTCGCGCCATTACAAACATTAAAAAATTTCCATCCATTAAAATAAAAAAAAATTTAACGACCATTTCTTTCATAACCCATTTAAAATTTGTACTTTAGAAAATTTTATTACCCCACCACTGTTATTACATATTGCATATTGATGCCATATGATACCGTATAGAAAACTGTATAATAGCCTACACACATAAAAAGATCTTTTTTGAATGAATTCTCATTGAATTTGAAACTGTGCATAAAATGTGTGTGTATGCCACTGTGTGTAATAAAAAATACATTTTAATGCTCATCTTCAAGAATTGTCATGTTCACAAATTACTCCCGTTCTTCAGTCTCGCTCGGCATTTGATTAAGATGAGATGTGTATTCTATCAAAAAGATAATGCGCGAAGTAAAAATTCAACTTTTTTTTTATAATCACAGAAACTAGAAAAGGAGAATTACTGTTTAAATTAAATATTACATCAGATTAAAATATTTCCAAAAAAAAAAAAAATTAGAAAGGAAGACAAATCAGCAAAACAAGACACAAAGTGTTTAAATAGATGAATTTGAGTTTCTTCTCGTCTGTCTCTGAAGAACAATTTGTAATAGAATACACAAAAATAACAAATTAGAACTACGCAAAATGATAGTAAAGTTTATTTAATACAATAATCATCATTAAAATGTATTTTATTTAGTTCGTCATTCACGCGATATCATATTTTAAGTGGAAAACTTTCTGCAGAAGAAAATTTTTTTACTTAACAGTGCAATATTATTTATTTATCTTTCTTTGAGCGAAATATCATTAAAAAAATTGTATCAAAAAACAATTTCCCGGATATTTACAAAAAAAAATACCAAAAAAAATTCGGTTAAAATAATAATTTTAATTAAATAGTGTTCAAGTGCTCTTGGATTCAGCATGCTTTAATACAATATTTTTTTTAATTAAATTGATCGTAAAAAAGAAATAACATTTCAACATATATAAATATATAATTTGTGAAGTATTTACACACATTTACATTTAAATTACGATACAGATTCATTTTATTTTATTCTAATATTTATTTATATTATATATTAAAAGCATGTACGTCATAACTCGGCATTTCATGCATATGGCATAAAGTGTGTAGCAAAAAAATATAATAGAAATAAAATAAATAAATAAAAGAAAATTAAATTGATAACAAAATATATACATACACACACAGAGACAACGTTCAATAGCAGAGAATAGTTCATCATAACAATAATCGTCAGTTGGTTTTTTTTTTGTATTCAATACGTATAAATTATATTTAAATAATAGAAATACATAAAAAAAATTATAAAATAAATATTGTGTAACAACATAATGAGTGTCTCTGAACAGAAGAAAATTAGTGGTAGTAGCAGTAGTTATAGTGAATTTGAAGCCGAAACCCCAACAGTATTAACAACAATTAATTTTAATAATCAGGACAATGAAGCTGATGATGACGATGAAAAATTGAATAAAAAAATTAATATGATAAGTGAACCGAGCAAAATACTGGAATTAATTGAAAATTTATCATCAACCACAAATTCAATTGAATTGCAAATTATAATTAACAATCATGTATGTTCCCATTTATCTCTTTGATGACAAAAAATTTTCATTAATTAATTTTTTTTTATTATATTTAATTTTGTGTTTATTCCGCCCTAGATTAAGAGATTAACGAACGCATTGTATGTGTTTTTGGTGCCACTTCTTCCGCCAAATGATGAGGGATTAGTACAAGTAAATTTTTTACATTTTTTTTTGTAACATTATTATGTAGATTTTTTTTTTCAATTTAATTTTAATCCTCGTTCATTGAAACATCACTATCACATTTTAATTTTTTTTCTATTTAATTGTAACAACTGTAATTATGAATGAATTTCATTTTTACGTGATATTTTTTTTCAATACTGACATAGATTATAAAAAAAATTTGCTGAATGAAATGAAGTGAGGGTGAAGTTTGTGCTGGCATTTTAAAATAATGAGATACTAATATGGTACTGAAAGGTTAAAACCTTTGGGGTAAAAATTAATAACTTTGCATGAAATTTTAAATAAAATTACAATTAATTTAAGAATTATATCTATGAAAGGATAAGATTGGAATGGAACAAAACTCAGATAAATTCGCTTAAAAAGTATGGTCTACAGTATTTTTTAATAAACTATAACCCATTAACCGCCTCTCCTAGAATTACTGTGTTTAGAGCAAAAGTTTCTTCTGGGATTTGTTCTTTTTGTAAAAGTGGACACTTTTCTCTTCGATGAAAATTTTGAGTTTCATACAAAAATTTTACAGTAGAGCCAATTGAAATTGTCGAATAATTTCACAGAAATACGTATAGAAATCTTGTACGAAGAAGAAAAACTGCATGACTTTTTATCATATTTCTGTTAATAATTTTCTTATAAAAATAAAAAAAATCAAAATTACTACTCCGACATCTTTTAAACATATCTAATCATGAAAGTAGAAAATTTGAAAAGCATAATTTTAAACCTTCTAGGCTCAAAAGTTATTGGTCAAAGAACTTACCAGCGGCACTCAATGGGTAACTTCAGTTTGCACAATAGGACTTTGGTGCCATGACATAATCTCCTTTTTTGCTAAGATTAGATTAGATCCAAGCTCTACCGCGGACTTAAATGTTATATTGTGTTCATACTCTTTTAGCCGCAGCTTCCATAGTAAGCACCTTTTATCTATGGTCCATGGTATATCACAAGAAATTAAATTTTTGTTCTTTAAGCCAACTGCTCAGATTGAAATACTGGTCATTGCGCCCTACAACCTAGACCTTGGGTATTTTAACACTAGATATCTCATGAGCGATTCAACTAATATCCCAGTAATTTTTCTATCATAAATGATAAGGTACCATGTCTTATCATTTTTTGTATGTAGTATGTTCATTTTCCTGAGTTGAATCAAATCTAGTGGGCTTATTGTTTCGATTTAGGTTCATGTTGCTCAGCTGGATTAAATTCTTCATTGAATTAGATCGATGAGGAATTGCTATGCGCAAACCAGACCATTCTGAGTGATGGATCTTTCTTGATAGGATTGTCCGAAGAATCTTACCTGAGCGAATCGATCCTCTGTTTTTTTTTGTGCAAAGCCTAAAGATGTAATTCCTTTCTATTACTTTAAAGTCCCCATATTTCATTATTTTGCCTGATTTTTGCCTTATATCATAGGTTTTATGCCTCAAAGTATGGTCTTTAGTAGCCATTTAAAATTATACTTTTACCTATATGGTCTTTAGTAATTTACATTAAGTATGGTCTTTGGTAATTTGCATCAAGTATAGTCGTTTAAATAAATTTTAATCAATGAAAAAACAAAAATTGTACCTTTTGGCTATAAAATAAAAATATAGAATTTCAAGAAAGAACTTTTTTCGCTTAAATATTTAAATTAAATTGATAAAACTCAAGAAATTACATTTTTAAAAAAATTACCGCATAGGCACAAACTTCACACTCTCAAAAGCTATGCCAATGATATCGATATCAAACCACCCTGCTAATTCTTATTAAACGTCATTGTTGTATAAAAGAAACGTTTTAAAATAATTAAACAAGTTAAGTAATAAAGAATTATCAAAGAAATTACAGAAATTCATTCAAAATTAAAATGTTATTCAACTTCAAATGAATAATAAATTTATTTGCTTAATAAAATGTAAATCAACATTTATGTTCATTATTCAAAAGAACAAAAAAAAAATAAAATTAGTCTATGTATTAAAATATTAAATAATTATACTTTAGGTTATAAATGATAAAGTCTTGGATAAGGAGATTCGATTTTTAGTAAGTATTCAGATCGTTTTTTGTTCTAAAAATAATTCTTTTTAGTAAGGTATTGTCAATTGTTAGTCCAAATAATAATATTTTAATGAAAAAACAGATCGGTTCTCTTGATATCGCCAAATAACAATAAAAAAGAACATGATTTTTGACTCAAATAAACTTATTGTGACTTTTTTTTTTGAATAATTAGAGTGAACCAACTTACGTCTCATATCACTATCTTATCTTGCTTCCTTTTCTTTGTAAATTAACGTATTTACTTACTTAACTTCAGATTGGTGTAGATATTTAATATTATTAAATGACTGAAACAGATGGAATTTTTTCGTACATTTTCAAGGTGTTTTATTTGAACTAATTTATTTTTATCTTAATTCTGTATTGTCTTAGGTGAGCTCTTCTGATATCCGTCAAATATCATTGAAAAATGAGACTTTAAATAATGGAACATGTGAAAATAAAAATGAATTAGAGAAGCACTTCTCACAAGTAGTTGAAGGCGTGAGTGTTGGATTTTATTTTATATTTACTTTTTTATTATTTTATGTCAAATTTTACAGGTCGTCGGAACTTACACAAACACATTAATTTATTGCATAAAAAATCCACTTTTGGTGCATGGTATGCATAAGATAAAATCAAAATCGACAATTGCACTGCTTGTTTGTATCGCTGGAGATGAGACACAGAGGAAAAATTACGAGCTATGTATACAGGAAACATTCAAATATTCCATTGGGCATTTATTGACTTCAGTTGAGTTATTTGAGGAGAAACGTGTGCGAGGGCAATGCCAAAATTTGTTGAGGGTTGCAAAACATTTGCTAGGAAAAATTGGTGATTTAGGTGAATTATTGAAGGGTGTCATGCAAGAAGCGAAAAACATCACAAATGCTGAGAGATGTTCCTTGTTCCTAATTGATGATAATGGTGAACTTGTTTCAAAGGTCTTTGATGGAAATGATGTAAGATTAATTTTTATTTGTAAAAAATAATTAAAAAAAAAACCCAAAATTTAGAGCTCAGAAGAGGTTCGAATTGAAATGGGTAAAGGAATAGCTGGATACGTGGCCCAAACAGGGAAACTCTTAAATATAAGGAATGCTTATAATCATCCTTTGTTTTATAAGGTACGCACTTTCATTTTCATTTGAACTGATTTCATAAAAATCACATTTTATTATGATTAAAGGGTGTTGATGAAGCGACTGGATTCAAAACAAACAGTTTACTTTGCTTCCCAATTTGTGGTGGCCCAGACGAAGGCGTTATTGGTGTAGCACAACTTTGTAATAAGGTATGATTTTAATTTTTTATTTTTAAAAATAACCAGGCGTTTCCATTTATTAAATTTACAATTTTCTCCAGTTGGACGGCAACCACTTTGATAAATGTGATGAAGAAACAGCAACAGCATTCAGTGTCTATTGTGGAATATCAATTATGCATGCTTTGGTGCATCGTCAAGTCCAGAAAGCCGAGGCTCGTTACAAGTTATCACAAGAATTACTCCTATACCATATGAAAGTACCTGATGTCGATATCCAAAGTTTATTGAATGATACAACACCGTTGCCTAACTTTTCTTCCTTCAATTTCTGTCCGAGAAGTGTTGATGATCACACCTCAATTCGAATTAGTTTAAAAATGTTTGAGAATCTAAATTTTTGTAAGAGATTCCATATACGCAGACCAAAACTTGCCCGATTCATACTTACAGTGGAGAAAGGATATCGTGACACGCCATACCATAATTGGCATCACGCCTTTTCCGTAGCACATTTCGCTTATTGTCTCCTGTACAATTTGAAATTAATGGAACGTGATATTTTGAGTCCACTTCAAGCACTTTCATTTCTCGTCGCTGGATTTTGTCACGACTTAGATCATCGTGGTATGAGCAACTCATATATGGCGCAAACAGGGAGTCCGTTAGCTCGTTTGTATAGCAGTGAAGGCAGTGTCAATGAACGACATCATTTATCTCAAGCAATTTGTATTTTAAATGATTCAAGTAGTAAAATATTAGATGGATTAACTACCGAAGAATTCAAAGAGTGTATCGATTATTTAAGGGATTTAATCTTAGACACAGATCTTGCCAATCATTTTAGGTACGTTACATAAAAAATTTATATTAGAATTGAATTTGATTGATTCATTTATTTGAATTTTAACAGAAAACTAAACGATATAAAAAAATTGAACAGTGACAATGTCAAAGAGAATCAAGAATTACTGATGTCATTACTCATCACATGTTGTGATTTAAATGATCAAGTCAAGTCATGGGAAACAGTGCATAACGTTGCGGTAAGATTTTATCTTATCAAAAAATGAGCTTCAATTCTATAAAATAATATAAATAAAATTTAAATATCTAGGAATTAGTGTATGCAGAATTTTTCGCACAAGGCGATCTCGAGAAGCAAATGGGTCTCCGTCCTGAAATAATGAATGACCGTCAAAAGGCCTGCATTCCTAGACTGCAAATTGAATTCCTTGATTCTGTTATTACACCTACATTTGAAATTTTGGCGCAAATCTTTCCTGAAACCAATGCATTTTTAGATCAAATTACAATTAATCGAAATCACTGGGAGCAGCTGATCACCAAAGATGAGCACAATTCAATGGAATAATTTTTAAGTTGCATAAAATAATTAAAAAAAAAAATAAACACACAGAACTATGAACACCAGTAACGCAGCATCAATAAAAAAATAGTACCTAGATGGTTGATTTGCAGGCAAATTGATCGAAAACTATTATTTTAATTTTAATTATTATTTAGAAATTTTATAAAATAGAATAGAATTCTAGAAATTTTAAAAGTATACGCAACTATTACACAATTACGTGTCTTCTTGTGCAATGTTGTTAGATTCAGGCAGCTACTAATCAAATTATAATTGTGTAATAAACATTAAAAAAAAAATTAAAATTAAATAAATAAAGGAAATCGTTAAAGCACGAAATTAAAAATTAATTTTTCTTTAAAATCATCTTAAATTGAATCATTGTCATATATCAAAAATCTTGCAACAGCGTTGCATGGTAATACAATTCAAATGATACAACATACGTATCATATGAAATTAAATAATATTCAAATATTTTATTGAAATTAAAATGCAAAAAACTTTCATTTAAATGAATGAAAGTAAATGACGAATTGTGCAAATCTGATAAAAACACAAAATTTCCCAGAACTCCATGAATTCCATATGGTCTCGGCCACACACCACGTGTTGAGTCAAAGTAAACTGGTAAATTTTGTAATTTACAAAACATTTCCATTAAAATTACTTTTATCTCATTATCAATTTTAAGGGAATATTCCAAAATTGCAACAAAAAAAAAAAATTTTGTACTTTTACAATATTATTGAATATTGGCATGTCAATTGAATATGTAGTTTGTATAGGTATATTAATTATGGATATGTATTGAAATATGTATTATATATTAAACCTGATAAGCAACTTTTGTTTTGTGTTTATATGAACATATAGGTGTAGACTTGTATTGATATGGTGTTTAAATGAGCATATGGGAAGAAAACAACCACATACTCTGATTTTTAAGGCATTTTAAGTAAATTTATGTCATTTATATGAATTAATGGATTTTCTGGGCACGATTTGGTGTCAGTTGAAATTAAATTTTTGTATTTCCTTTTTTTTGTGACACAAATCATTGTAATTGAAATTTCATATGAATGGGCTTAATGGAAGTCATTTAAAAATAACGTTTCATAGCAAAAAATTAAATTATTACTATTAAAATTATTGAACGAAGTGAGTAAACATGCATCCCTCGTTTGTTTGGATAGGTACAAACACGATCAGTACAAATTCCAAATACAAAACAGACTTGACTTCTGTATGATTCCACTTCATTTAATACCCCATGTGTGTTAGTACAGGCAATCATTTAAGTTTTTGAGCTTAAAATTAAAACAGAACAAAACCGAACTTAGTCGTAGCTTTCGTTTTGCGCGGAAAGGACTTAAAATTTTTGCTTTAACTCAAAATTGATAATTAATTTATCAATTTCATTTTACCATATTTTTGAATCGTTCATTTCAAAAAGTGGACAAAAAACTGATTGCAGAGTGTTTTAAAATAAAAATAAAATTTAAAAGAAAGATCACAAATTTTCAATTGAAAACATTAAAACTTTAAAAGCTTTTAGATGTAAACTGTTAAATTCTTTTTTTGTAAAATTCATAATCAAAATAGTGATAGAAACGTACAAACCGTGATAATGAACTTAATTTTCGTATATCTTTTTACGTGGAATTGTGAAATTGTGTTCAATTCACAAAAATTGGTGAAAAGACGTTAAAAATTCTTCATATTTTGTGTCCATTAAAAATTTCTTCTGGAATATTAATCTTCAAATTGGATCAACGCTAAGCAAAAAAAAAATTAAATAGAACAATTAACTATCATTATTATTATTAAACTAAATTTTTAAAGTGCTTAAAGACTTTCTGTGATTTTTAAGCTGTTGCTTCATATGAAAATAATAAAAAAAAAATTATACTCAATTTATTCGTCTTTCAATATCATTAAATGTAACAAAAATACATAATAATAACAAGTTAGAAACAAAACAAACACAAAAAAAATCAACTTTTAAGCTCACAAATACAAAATAACATTTAAAATAAAAAAAAAGATTATAAACGTTAAAAATAAAACGTGATTTGATACATCTTTAAATAAATATCAATAAAAGACAGAGAAACAATCATCATCATTATTGTAACGCGCTACTTGTGACATATTTTATAAATACAAATACAATTCAAATAGATAAGAGACACATCGAATTTAGCTTTTATAATTTGGAACAACGTATCGTTTTTTCAAACAAACCAGAGATCTTTGTACTTTTTTTTATACTCTTCTTCCTTTTTTTTCGTTGTCATTGAAATCTGGAGCATATTCCTGTATCTGGTTCAATCATGTCAAGCACATTTGGTTAGTATTTACAATGAATGGATGATTCTTTTTTTTCAGGATTTTACGTTTAATTTGTATATCAGCTGTTTCAAGTGAAATTTTTTATGATAACCTTTTTTTTTTGATTTTTTATTCACATTTTAATCAAATTTCTTGGAAAATCATTGCAAAAATCGTTATGATAGCAAAATAATTAATTATATAAGTAAAATAAAAAAAAGTCAAGTTACAAAAACACTTTTATTAAAGTAAAAGGGCGTCTTTCAAAATCAATTTCAATTTAAATTCATTAAGAGTAAAAATCAACTTTCATTGAGTCTGTAAATAAACATCAACATCAACAATCAACAAGTTCCAAAAATATACGCAATTTTTTATTTTTCATTTTATTATTATTAAAATAAAAATCTTTAATTGCTACTTGTTGGCTTACTGTTATTATTATTATTATTTTTCGGTGTTGAAAGTCAATTCACTCCAATTTTATTGTTGTTTTTTATTATTTTATTTTATTTTTTTTTGAATTTTATCATTATCAGCCGTTTCTGTATGAATGTACAACAAATTTGATACAATTACTTTTTTTTGCACTAATTGAACGAAATACGTGTCATGGTGGACGTTCACATTCTAGATTTTATTTTTGGGCTTAAATGAATAATGTTAAGAGGAGAAGCAAAATAAAAGACATTCACATTTAATTTTTATTATGTGTTTTGCAAAAAAAAATCATATTGAATTTCAATCAAATCGTTATCAAGCTTGGTTGAGTGTCTGATTCGAAAATGTTGAATGAAAAAGGGAATAAAGATTAAGGGGAGAACGCATGAAGTTCATTAACTTAAATAATTGGTGACAGTTGACATTTCATATGTCAGATTTTGATGATCGTGTATGTATGTCGATACACGTTACTTGGACTTTGCTACCATAGGAAAGAATTTTACTTGAAATTTTATTTTATGTTTATTTCCTATAGAAACACATACGGAAACGTCAAAGTTTTGTATGTGAAATTTCAAAACGTCAAAATGTATTCTGTTCTATGGACTTAGCACGTTAACTTGAAAAAGCATGCCGATTAAATATCTGTTCAATGGACTTCGTTCCCCTAAACACACAAGACGTTTAAAGGGGTTAGCAGATAAAATTTGGCAGTTTATTTTTATATAGATACACATATGGAAAAATGTGTACATAAAATGTGAAAATAAAAACTTTGCCTGTCAGCATAGAAGTTTAACAAGTAAACTTTGTCAGTAAGTAAGAGTTTGACAATCCATGATTACGTAGAAGATTTTTGACATTTCCGTATGTGTATCTATGCAAAATAAGCTGTCAAATTTAATCTGCTTACCCTCAAATCGGCTAAGCAGGAAAACTTTACCGATCATTTTGTATACATTAACATACAGAAACTTTAAAAATTCCGTAAATAGAGATTGTCAAACTTTCACCTGCGTACAGAAAGTCCGTGGGATAGAAATTAACTTGACATTTCATTTGATGTTTATTTTCTATGGAAACTTAAAAATTTTTAATGTGAAGCTTGCAAACGTCAAAAAAAAATCTATTCTATGGACTTAGACCGTAAACTTCGAAAATGTCATACGTGATACACAAACTGAGGGCAATATCCAAAGGTTAAAATTTATTATGACATCTCTATAAATCTATATAAAATGAACTGTCAAGCTTAAACTGTATTATCCTGTAGAATTTGCGATTAAAAAAGGCTGATAATTAAGATGTTTTTAAATGATCTGAGGCTTTTTCTTAATGATTTTAGTCATCGGGCGCGACCTTTGGCATATAAGCTTTTGACAGCTGAATTTAGAAAATAAAGGTCTAGCTTGAACAATAATCAAGCAAAAATGAACTGTCAAATTTGATTTTCTTACTATAACCAGAAACGTTTGCTATATGAAAGTCCATAAAAAAATCAAAATGTCAAATAAAATTGTAGTAAAAATTTTTGACATTTTCTTTTCATTTAAAATTTAAATGTCAAACTGTCATGAGAAGTATTTTTGCATAACACCCTAACGATGATTCAAAAATTCAATAAATCACAATGGAAATTTCCAAAATCAGAATCAAAAAGCAATTAAATTTCAATTTGTATCTCGTTTTATATTCTTCTACACTAAGATTAACTTATGTTTCTCTTAGTAACCTTATTCCAAAAAATTATAGAAATCCGAAAAGCAAACAATCTTCTAATTATATTTAAATTAACTTGACGAGACGAGTTTAAATATATAAAAATACAAGTAGCTATGAATAAATTTTTTGTTTTTTATATTTTTTTGATTAAGATCCATTTAAATTTTGATTTTTTTAAAAACATTTTCTTGGAATTAATGTATTGAAAAATAAAACACAAAAATCGATACCTGTTGCCATATGATCAAAATCATGGTATTTACCTACCTAGACATTGTCTTATCTGATAAGATATTGGTATTTCATTCAAAAATAAAATAATTTAAAGGTAGGATTTATGATTTCTTCAAAAAAATCAAATTCAATCTGTTACAATTCAAATAAGACACAAGCATGTCTAGAATATTCGCTTTTATCAAATTGCAAATAATTTTGCATTACAATCTTTCTTATAACCTTGTCGATGTCATATCAATGCACATAATAATGTATTAAAAAATTATTCTGGTTATCTGTGTGTACGATGTGATACATTAAAATCATATTTCTTTGTGTATTTTAATATGCTTGTAATAAAATAGAAGCTTTTCCTTGTTATTTCACGTTGTTCACGCATGAAAACGCCTCGTAAATCAAGAATTTTTAGTTATATTACAAGAAAAAAAAAATTAATTTAATTCAGCGCCTTATTTAATTTGAAATACTGTGTTTATTTCCTAAAGAACATAAATCAAATCGAATTCATTAACAAAGCAATGTGAACTTATTTGCATATGAAAATTAGTTTTATTGCATTAGTACAAGTATTTGGAATAAAAATAATAATAATTAATTATAAAATTTATTTCTGTAATAAAATAATAAAACTAGAATTGATACTAAATTTATTTTTTAATTTAAATCAATTCATAATGAGATTTAAATAAGAACTTTATTAGGATTTGAATTTAGAATTCAGCACAAGGCCCACTAATGATAATAACCCACAATATGACAGTTATTGAGGTCTTTCAATCTAATTGTATGTTATTTGTTCAATTAATTTTATTTAATAATAGCATTTTATTTATTAATTAAAGTGATAATTTGTAATGGTCAGACACAGTGCATGCAATTTAATGATCACATTACAGCCATTGAATTGAAAGGAAAATTGTGGAATTCCATTTTCTGATAGGTCACGTCAAATTATCAGGAAGAGATTTCTTCTTCAGATTCTAATCAGAATGAATTTCAATGAAAAATTCCATTTAAAGTTGTATCGTAACGCGTCATGACGCTGAAAAGGGATGAATTTTAATTAGTTGATTTTTTATAATACTTTTATATTAGGTCACATCGACGTTTGTCAGCAAAAACGTCGCTACAGCCTTTCTGGGCCATCGTAGA